>JAOEGS010015503.1:0-68163 GCA_025447755.1 Corythornis vintsioides | reverse complement strand
CACTACCCAACACACCTGTGTTATCAACACTGCTTCCAGTAACAATCCAAGATCTTTTTTATATATATATATATATATTTATATAACCACAGCTATCCAGACTTCTAAAAAACACATGCCCATGGATACCTAAAGCACCTGTAAAGTTAGTGCTGTTTGACACACTCTTCTTGACAGTTACTGTCATACTTTTGCTGACAGCACCTCAAGATTTTTCATCTTCAGAAAGTCAAGCTTTACCTGAACATGAACTAGCATGCTTTGCTTCTGTAGTATAAACAAATACAACTAGACATGAAGAACAAATCTTCCTTAGCTCATGATCTTTGCAGGTGATTGATTCCCAGCTGACAGACCCATTTTAAATGGTACCAGTAGTTTCTCAATCTGTAGCAAACTTCACATTTCCCCCTGGTCTCATTTTCCCCTTCTCCCAAAGCCTGTTTCCTCCCACTAAAAAAAGCCTTGAACTGTGTGTTCCCAACTGTAACAGCCCCTGCCTGCCACCAAGTGCTGTTGGGGAAACATCTTCCTCAAAGACATGAGCTCACTTTCTTCCTTACATTTCATCATCTCTATTGGGAAAGCACAATATTTAGACAACTGAGATTGGTACCATTGATCATAGTTATAAATGACTGACAGAACTTGAGCAGCTAAACCAAACACACAGCTGGCATAGAAACCAACCTCTCTCAAAGAAGAGTCAATATTTAGCACTGCAGAAAATTCAGACCTGGATTTGTAGAGCTGATTTTTTGGCCTAAATGAGCATGACATAGCAATTTCTGTGATTTTTTTTACTTAGATCTCACATTTATCATTAGTACTTTTTAAGCTCCAGCTTCACAGGACCTATAAACAGAGCAGATTTTCAGCTTTCTTAAAAAATAAGTTACAACACTGACTTCTCTCACTTAGAGATTAAAAAGAAGCAACCATCAGCAACACCTTATGAAGTAATTTCATACTGATTTCATGTTCCCTGTGCCACAGCCCTTAGGTACAAACATTGTGGTTGGAGTGACAAACCCAACAGTACGAATCTCAGAGCTGATTCTCTGTTACATGGACACTTCATCTCAGAGCTGATTCTCTGTTACATGGACACTTCTAAGTGTTAAAGGCTTTGTAAGAATTTCATACTCACCATCCAGAGTAATGGTAATCCATGTTCCTCCAGCAACACTGCCCTCTCGGGGCTTAACGAGCAGCCCCGTGGCTGTCACTGCAAAAACAAACTCAGCTACACATCAGAATGAAGTGTAACACAAACTTCTAAAAGATCTCATTTAGGACAAGACATAGTAGTCCAACAGATGTCCTCCTGTGATCTCAACATCACATTTCTCCTTCTCAGGCATCCAAATTACTTGTATTGCTCATCTTTTTTTCTCCTCCAACTGTCTCTCCGATGTAATAGTCCTGCTTCCCCTCAGTGGGGTTTGATGCCTTCAGGGTTTAAGGCTACCCACAGAGTACATCCTCTCCTGGCTCCAAAATAGCCTGTCCAGCTCTTTTTTACCAAAGTCCTTAGGAAAGAAACACAGGCCTGGAAGGGAACTCTTACTTCATGAAATTAAGTCACCTGTAACTTGCTATGCAACACTTTTGATAAAGGCATAACATTTTTGAGCAATTTAGGATTTATTTTGAGAACTCTTATCCTTTATAGCTAATAAAGATGAACCAGTGGCTGCTTTATATCAGAATTCTCCAGAAGTCCTTTTACAGTGATAACCAGTTTCCTGTTTAGCATTTCAGGAGATTTCCAATTTCTCACCTCTGTGTGAATGCCATCTCACCAAACACCAGTATTGATCACCATAGCCAAATATTGGGCATAACTTGCATCACAAACCCCTAATATCAACATGCAAATGGTGACATGACTATCATTAAGTGAACAAAAACCAACAGGCATGAGATGAACCCAGGTAAAACAGAAAATTAGCAATGAATCCAGAAATCTCCACTGGTTATGGAAATAATCCCATGAAGAGCTACTGCTAAGGGTTGACAGGGTCCAGTATGCTCCAGTCAATATCCCATAACACTGAATACCTTTTAGATATTTTCTCCATGTCCCACATCAGCCTGCACCCAGCCAAGTTGCACTGGCCATTGCTGATGTAGTATGACCAGGGTGGTTGGAGAAAACACCTCTCTGTCACCCACCTGTAAGGAATATCAACTCAGCACTCAGGAAGGATGGTCTCCAAAAGCTCATCTTGAATTTTGGATGGGGATTGCACAAGAGACTGGCTCCAAGATCATAGCTTGGGGCTTCAGAACCTTCCCTGTAACTTTAAAACCAAACCACACCTCTGTTTTTCACACTGCAGACCTGTGGGAGCAAGGGTCTTTTATAGCACACAGATGGACCACAATATAGAATTTCAGAGAAAACACACACCTCTCACACAGTATATAGGCTCAATATATTGCAAAACATACTCTTTTTCCTCCTACTCAACACATCTACATGGAAGACATGCCCCTTTCCAGTCGTCATCCATGGGGCAACCTCAAGCATAAAGATAAAATCAAATGGCAAGAAGATCATTTAGGATATCTGATTGTTTTTATGGTAGAATCTAATGGGCAAAGCCCACAATCACTATATTATAATAAGTTTATGGTTGGGCTTGAAAAATCTTAGGTCTTTTCCTGCCTTAACAAGAGGATGCAGTCAACTTGTGTCCAAAGATGCTTGATATTGTTGGGGCATTGCACCTTCCTTACTTGAAGGGAATGGGAAGGGAACTTGCTTCCCTCCACCCAATTCTTTCTGTCTGGCCTTTGCTAGATAGTGAAGAGTTTCAAGGCAGGTTGGGAAAGGTTGAAGAAATGTTCTCCAAGCACTCAAGGACATCCAATACTGATCTGGCAATGGGAATGTTTTTGATAGCAACATGCTACCTTCATGGGAAAGAGGGGGCATGAATGGAGAATAGAAATAACTGCCCGGGGTGGGCAGAAAAAGATTTGACAATAATGGTAATGGCAGAAAAGGACAAAATCCAGAACAAACCCATATCTGCATTAAGACTTACGAGGTCAGAACCTAGAGCCCTGAAGTGAACTTTGCATTTCAAAGTAGAAGCATAAAAATAATTTAGGGCTTCTTTTGTTATCCTTATTAGAAGTTTTTTTTGGTATTACTTACCTTATTCAATTTGTTCTTCTTCCATTCCTCAGAGAGACAAAGCACAGAGGCTCCAACATCAGCACAACTGCTCCATCCCTATGGTGCCAGCTCCACTGCAATTCTCAGTCTGAGGTCATGTGAGACACTTGGTTCAGTCTCTGTGTGGGTCACTGAGTCACAGGGCACTGAAACCCACCAGACTAGTTTCCTAAAAGTCTCAGTGCCTGTCACAGACAGCTCAGAGCCCTCCATTGGGCATGCTTAATTATTAACCTAAGCTACTCGCTGCTATTAACTGTTTTGTTCCAAGTCTTTAATGACAGTAAAGAAGTAACCTGGAATTGTTCTTCCATTGGCATAGGACTAGATCCTCCAATTGGACAATTCATTTTATCCTCTTTTTCACCCAACAACGCAACAGAAAAACTGATAGAATGGTTTCTTAACGTGCTGATATCCAATCTTGGATTGACTTTCACAGCAAATGAACTTTAAGGTTTCCTTATATTGTCTTAATTCAGTTTTTCCATGGCATTTTCATCTGCCTAAAGGTATCCACACCCCTCATCCCATCTCAAGTACCTGCACTCCTACAGGTCCTTATACAGCCAGTCATGGAAAAGAGTCCAGTGACCTTTCAGAGTGTTTCAATTCACCCCACAGTGAACCAACTATCTTCACTGGCTGCAGTGAAGACTCATGCCAGCCTACCTCAAGTGTCAAGTATCTGTGTGAACATTACCACTATTCCCACCTTCACACCCATCTGTTTGAAACCCAGGTGTTTTTTTGACAAAAAGCCAGAAGCATGAGGGGTTGCTGAACCCCTGAATTTGTATGGATGGATACTTTCATGGAAGTTTCACCAAAATTCCATAGAAGCTCTCAGACACAACATAATTATTTTTGAGTTACCATGCAGCAATATGCATCCATGCTCTTACCTCACCCTCAAATAGAGGTGAAAGAGGTTTGCTTGTTCCTTCTCAGCCTCATTTCAGGGACACAGTGGCACAAAATCATGGGCAACCAACCCTCAGGGAAGTTCCAGAGCTCTGCCCAGCAGTAGAACCAGTTGTGCTTGTTTTATTCTTAGGCCAAGCTTCAATATCTCATCTGCATATAGCCAATGATTACAGAAACCCAATTAAAATAAACCCTATCAGAGAATGTTTAGGGCTGGAAGGGACCTCCAAAGGTTCTAGTCCAGCCCCCCTGCAGTGGGCAGAGACACCCTCAACTAGACCAGGCTGCTCAGAGCCTTGGCCAACCTCACCTGGAATATCTCCAGGGATTATGATTCAACCACCTCCCTGGGAAGCCTATTCCACTGTTTTACTACCCTCAAGGTAAAGTACTTCTTCCTGATACCCAGTCTAAATCTACTGTTGTCTAATTCAAACCCATTACCCCTCACCCTTTCACTCCAGGCCCTTGCAAACAGCCCCTCTCCAGCCTTCCTATAGGCCCCCTTCAGGTACTGGAAGGTGGCTATAAGGTCTTCCCAGAGCCTTCTCTTCTCCAGGTTGAAGAACCCCAACTCTTTCAGCCTGTTCTCATAGGAAAGGCGTTTCAGCCTCTGATCATCTTTGTGTCCCTCCTCTAGACTCACCCCACCAGGTCCATGTCTTTCCTATGTTGAGGGCTCCAGAACTTGATGCAGGACTCCAGGTGAGGTCTCAGTAGAGCAGAGTAGAAGAATCCCTTCTCTTGATGCAGCCCAGGATACAATTGGTCTTCTTGGCTGCAAGTGCACACTGCTGGCTCACGTTCAGCTTCTCATCCACCAAGTCCTTTTCTGCAAAACTACTTCCCAGCACCTCTTCTCCCAGCCTGTATTTATAGAGAGGGTTGTTCTGATCCAGGTGCAGGCATTTAATCTTGTTGAACCTCATGAGGTTCACCTGGGCCCACCTCTCCAGCCTATCCAGCTCCCTCTGGATGACATCCCCTCCCTCCTCTATCATGCTCAGTAGTCTACACACAGTTTACTTATTAGCCCAAATTACACTGGAAACATGGATGGAAGAATGAGCAAATCTGATAAACATTCTAAAGAAAAAGTATTGTTAAAGAGCTGGAGCCAGGGGAGTGTTCCCAGAGCCCTGGCAGCAGAGGAGCAGGATCCCCCTGGCCCTGCTGCCCACGCTGCTGGGGGTGCAGCCCAGGGTGCCAGTGGCTGCTGGGTGCCAGCACAGGGTCAGCTCAGCTCCAGCTCCTCACCTCCAGCACCCCCAAATCCTTCTCCCCAGGGCTCTCTCCAACCCTTCACTCCCAGCCTGAGTTGATACAGGGGTTGCCCCGACCCAGTAGCAGGACTTTTCGCCTGGCCTTGTCAAAACTCATGAGGAGCTGAAATGTGAAAAAAAGAGGGAAGCTGGTGAAGAACATTGTCCTTAACAACCTGAAACACAGGCCTGTGATTCAGGTCATGAGATAAATGTTCGAGTCACTCAGGAATCTTGCAGCTATTCATCTGGAGGTTGTGGATTTTAGACTCATGAGTAGAAATAGCCTTACAGAAAAGCTCAATATCTGGGAAACATTCCTGCACTGCAACTGAAAAGGACACAAAGCAGAAGGTGTGAGCAGCACCTCTTCGTCACTAGGTGGAAGTATGGAGCCGTTGGAGACCTGGCTACAGCTTGAAACGCAACTGAAGGCTGCCCAGGCTGTTCTGACTGCAACAAGACCAGTTTCTGTTAACCCTCTGAGCTTGAGAGAAAGGCCACGAGCAAGCAGACATCGACCCTACTCTACCAAGTCCACCACTAAGCCATATCCCCAAGCACCACATCTAGAAGGCTTTTAAACACATCCAGGGATGGTGACTCAAATATCTCCCTGGGCAGCCTGTTCCAATGCCTGGCAAAACTTAGAGTGATTTTTTTTTTTTTTCTAATGTCCAGTCTAAACCTCCCCTAGTGCAGCAACTTTGCAGCAAGTGACCTAGTTTTTGAAGCTGTTTTTGCATGTAATAACACAGAAGCAGGAAAGGGGCCCTACTAGTAGACATGTAGCCTGACAGACTTTATAGGCTAGTGTGTCCTGCAAGGGAAGCTCCTGCACTGGCCATGCTACTCCATGCAGAGCTCTTACAGCTGCTCTTTCTTTCTATTAATACTTCACTTTTTGTGTACAGACACAAACTTCCTAGCAACCAAGGTCACAAGAGAAGGTGTTAAGAAGCTGGACTGATGAATAATAAATGCTGGGGTTTGAAATCCATTTTTCTTGAGAGGCTCATTAGACACCAGGGGGCAGGGTGATGAGCTGGATTTCCAAAAGAACCTAAGGGGATTTGGAAACCCCGTTCTTATTGAATTTCCCTCCCTAAATCCCTTCCTGTCCCTTAGTGTCCAGTTGGCTGAAGCTACCCATGGGAAGGTGAGCTGAGACTGTGCAATAATGCTAAGCAAGGATCTGGCATCTATCAGTCATGCTGAAAGTTGTCCCCTGGGAGTGCTTAGGGGTTGGGTTTCTTTAGGTGTAATCAGGAACCAGTGGTCTCCATAGACAAGGTAAATGCCCCTCACTGCTATAGAGTTCTTCCATGAGGGGTGGGCTACACCTGTTGCCCCTCATTTTCTACAGGCCTGATCATCCTTCATGTGTTACCAGCATCACAGACTTAAGCATCTGCCCTCACCAAGCCACTGTGTTCAGTGCTGGAACATGCTGAGCTGTCCACTGTGGTGAGAATTGTGCCCTTTCCATCACAGTCCTTGCCACAGCAGTATGGCTGAGAAAAATTGGTTTGAGCCTCCTTTGCTCCAGGCTGAACAACACCAGGTCCTTCAGCTGTTCTTGCCAGACCCTTCCTTAGCTCATTCCTTTGAGAGCAAAAATATTGGTGATTCCAGGATCCTTTCTGCTTGTCTTTACAGGGTCACTTTTCAGTATGATAAAACTCTGTTGAAGTTGTTCCCATAGCTACTCTCACTGAAATTTAAACAGGCAATGGACTTCTTTAAATACTAAATTTATTGCCAGTGCAGCTGCTTTAATGACAGGTTTGAGCCTTCTTTGGTTTCAAGGTTGTGTGTGTTTCAGCTCACGTCCCCTGTGGCCGCATGGGCTGTGAAGGGGATGAAAGTCACCCTGGGTGGAGCCTGGGGATGTACAAGGCAACTGGGTAAGGAGAAACCAGCACCTTGCAAGGGATTTGTCTGCTGCAACTTTGGTCTTCTCACTGACATGTAGAGGATGCTTGCCTGCTCCTGTAGGATCTGTGAAGCACACAGGATGGCCAGGGAAAGCAAAGGTTAACTCTGACTCCCAGATTTATCATGGCATAGAAATATTCCTAATCATAAAACACAGCCACAAAGGAAAAAAAATAAAAATAAAAAATGCAGCTTTGTATAAAGCACTAATTGCATCTTTGCTGTGAAAAAAACCCATCCTGGTATTGAGGTCTTCCCAGATTTTCCTCTTTTGGGCTGGTCATAGACACCATCTCATTTACACCTCCCATCAAGCAGGACTCTGTTTCAGTGTGGTGGACCTTCACTCCTTCATCTCTGCATTACAGGGCTTTTTATCATGCTAACAATAGTATCCAGGAAAGGCTACATCTCTCTGGTGTTGAGTACACACAGCACCAGATAGTGTTGAGCTAAAAAAAGCTTTCTGTTTAAATAGAGGCAAAGAAACACAATCCCACATGGCTGTGGGAAAAGATGCCTGCTACCCACCCTGTGAGCATTGTGATAACATCCCCACACAGAACAGTATAGGTCGGACCCCAGAGGCAGCGTTGCTGGTTGAAATCAAGAGGTGTAGCTTTGATGGAGGAAACCTCCTGGGGAAGCCCAGGCAGGCACTTGTGCAGACTGAAGCCGTGGCATTTGTTTAGACAAACAGCTGGTAGGGGCTTGAGTTTCTGAATCAAACTGCAACCCAGCACCTACTGAGCTTCATCCATCACTAGCCTTTCATTAGGAAACTTGTTCTTGGCCCAGTCCCCTGTTCTCAGAGGAATGATACAGGCAAATATCAACCCCAGTACTGTGTCCAGCAGTCTCTGTTCTTCTGCCCACCCCTATCCTTGTGGCAAGGCGTGTGCCCACTTGTTTCTCATTTTAATATCAAACTCCTTCTGTTCGATGAGTTTTCATTTTAAAGGCTGCCACTGCCCCATCCCTTCTGTCCATGTCCCCATGTCTAAGCAGGGGGAACAGGTGGGACAGCTGACCCTGGTGAATGAAAGGAGAGCACAGTTTTGCTCCCTTCACCCCTTTCTCACAGCCTGCCACTGCTGTCAGTGATCCCCGAGCCCCTGAGGGCAGGGGATTTGTGCGTATTAGTCACATGAAAGAAAAGAGCCTGCAGCAGGCTGCTCCTAGGCTTTGCTTCATCTCCAGGAGAGGGGATGGCTTGCCACTGTATTCCTCAGGGCTGGAATCAAGTGACACTTTTTTTGTTGTTGTTTTATTATTTCTACAAATTGGCTTTCATGCAAGATGTAGCACAGCATTGAGTAACAAAAAAAAAAAAGCAATTTATAATGATACCAATTGTGCAGGGAAATGTGTAAAGTCAGCACTTAGAAAATAAAATATTTTTCTGCCATTGAATCTTTGGGATGGGACTTGATCTCATTCATTCACCTTATATGAAGCTTCTCAGCCTGTTATCACAGAACACGAATGGTCTCTTGCAGTCCTGAATCTGTTAAACCAGTGTCACACACAACAAAATCCCAGAAGGACACCCACTAAGGTGGACTCATGTTTACATCATGGTTAGCAAACCACATTGTCCTTCTCTTGGGAATAAAACCCACAGAAATCACGTGGATGAATATCAAACCTGTTACATCACAAGAAACAATGCAGATACCTTAATAACTGTAAGTCTGCTCTGTATTGCCAAGGTCACAAAATAAATTTCACCATAGGCTTGATTAACCTTGGTTTTTATGGACACACTAATTGCCTGCCCTCATACCAGCAGGTAGAAGCAGTATTTCCACTGCTCTCAGCTATTTCTTGTTGCTGAAAGCCAGAGCCCCCACATGGTCTCAACAACAGCAGTTAACACTGTGAGTAAACAGTTGTACCCTCCATCCAGCAAGAGCAGTCTTTTTCTCAAGTATTTCAGGTGCTTTCACACATGAACTTTGCTTATGTATCAGCATGGCCAATCCCACAACAATTTCCAGGGAAAAACACAGATCCTTGAAAGCAGGAAGACTCAATCCTCACAGGCTGGGACAATAACATGTCTATATAGATGAGACATTAAAGAAAAAAAAACCCTTGGCACAAGTATCTTGGCCATTGGTACAACCATGGGGCAGATGTGGTAACTGCATAATGGTTTTGGCTTTAATGAAGGTGTCAGTGATAATTCAGGGCTCAGTTTGGACCCCTGATGGGTTGATCACCCCTACACACTTGCTCTTGTTAGTGCTATGAACCTTAATTTGTTTTCCCACTGAAAACAACTTCTTTTACACTTCCTTCTGGTTTTCTCCTTAAATTCACAGGGTCTTCATAAACTGCCTGAATCCAGCAAGAAGCCATTTACTACCCAGCCAAAAAAAACCCCAAAACTTCTGTTAAACCACATCAAGATTTTATTTTCCCTCCAGAGATCTAATTAACTGCTTGTTTACACAGCTCTAACCAAGATAACATTGTGCCTGCTGCTGCACAGTCCCATCAACCCAACAAAGAAGCAAAAAATTAGAAGAGGAGGAAAAAAAGCACACAAGTGGGATGAGGGAGGAATCCTTGATCACAGCCTGCTTGCTTAAGCACATGAATTAATGCTTCAATTTAGAAGTTTTGCATGGGTTAAAATGCAAATCGAATGAATATTCAATCCCCAAACCCAAGCTTATCCCTTTACTTTTAGGGAGGGGTGCTCATTCAGTCCAGTCAGATGCTTGTCAGACAGCCCAGTGCCGTATGTATGGGGGGGAGGGCCATGGAAAAAATAAAAGTGCCAGTGTTTCCACTGTCAGCCCTTTACCCACCTGTTCCTCTTTTAGCCCAAACGTGTCCACCTCTGACCCTGCTGCGGGACCAAGGCTGCACATCCCCCATCCCTTGCACCCCACGGCAGCTGTGTAAACCTCAAGGGCAACAGCTGGGGAGCAGGGATGATGCCTCCAGCTCCTGGGTGGAGGTACAGCAAAGGGCATCTGCCAGGGCTTTGAATCCCTGGCCTGATATGGTGGGGACTCTTTACTTGAGTCTCACAAAGTTTGGCTCTACTCCCACTTGAACCCCCTGCTCATAAATCCAGCTCAATTAGCTCTCAAGACATGTTTTCACGACAGGGTGTTAATTTGCTAATTGCCTTCCCTGAGGGTCTCCAGGTTGGGGTTTTGGGTTTGGGATCTGCTCAGCCCAATGGGCTGAGGAACCATGGCCACTTGCTCAATGCAGCCAGAAGGATGAGGAAGGGAGAAAAGAATGAGATAAACTCTTCTTTTGGGTGCTGGATTAATCCCTGAAATTACCTGGAACTTGCAGGATTTTTACATCCCCTGGCAGTCAGAGGTAGTAAATTTCACACCCTGACATCAGAAAGACAAAGATGCACAGGTTGGTGTGTGTGCCTGCCTGTCTGCAGGGTATTTTCCAAAAGCCTGACATGGAATTGGGCCTTGATGAGATCCTCCTTAATCTGCTTAATTATTAAAACGCCAGTGGAGTGAGATCAACACACTATCCTAAGGCATTGCTTTATTTAACCTGTCTAAATATGTGTCAGAACTCAACAATGCTTCTCCAGGATCCTTTTTCCTGCCTTGAAGGCAGATGGAACTGTCCTGCATGGAAAAATATCCCTGTACAGAGGAGAAGGTGGCAGAAATCTACTGTTCCTATTCTAATGCCAATAAATTAAGGCAGTGACAAGCTGTCCAACTCAGCACATCAGTGGGACAGTGGCTTGGGCAATAGCTAGAAAAAGCAGCCCTGCTGCTGCAATGAGTCCTTGACCATGTTTCAGAGCAGCCTCTCTGGTGCTCCTGACCTTCATCAGGCAAGAGGAGCAAAGAAATGCAGACCATTGCCTTCCCACCAGTCTCACCTGACCCACCTTCACTACAGGATGGCCTTGAAAATCTCACTCCTTTCTTCCTAGCTTTCAGAAAGTATCTGGAGACTTAATGTGGCAGCTCCACTAATTCAGCCTGGATGTCCTAAAAGGCTGGTTTACCTGGAGCCCAGGTGGAGATGTCCCAGATTTACAGGGGACCTTGGGTAACTCACTTAAGGTCTTCAGGGATTATGTAGCAATAAGGATAGTATGGTAAAAATATGAGATTAATGATATCTTGGATTCTCAGACAATGAGTCTGTGAAGGCAATAAACATCTTGTTAGCTATTTTCCTGTCATCAGTCCAACATCAAAAGCAGACAAATATCCTCTAATGTTTTACATTATTATAAATTTTGTCATGTTCCTTTATCACATCTATGCCCACAGCTGAACAGCGCTATGCTGCTTACATAGCAAATTGTGGCCCTTTTATGTTTGAATCTTGATTTCAAAAGGACTAAGTGGGCCAACAGGCATCATGGTGGATGGAATACCAACCTGATGAATTAGGGAATAATACTCCAGATCCTTAGGCTGGGAAACTTCTAATAGAGGAAACAGGGAACACTTGCCAATGAGTTACTGGCACTGCTGGAGAGAGTTGGGTCCTCTGCAGCCTTTGCTCTGTTCAGACACACTCAGTGGAGCCCTATTCAGATGACTCCAAATCAGCTATGTTCAGGAGACTATGTTAGGAGATTCATTGAATCTGGGCTGCAAAGTGGGTTATTTCTTGGCCTTTTCATAGATTCATAGATATTAGGGGTTGGAAGGGACCTAGAAGATCATCTAGTCCAACCCCCCTGCCTGAGCAGGATCACCTAGACCAAGTCACCCAGGAAGAGATCCAGGCGGGTCTTAAGTGTCTCCAGAGATGGAAAAAAAAAAAAAGACACTTTTTCTAGAGATTAACTTCTCCTCCCATGCTGTCCCTTAATAATGGTGCAAAAGACTATTGGAAATAAAATTCTGGCAACTGGACTGGTACTGAACTGATGATACCTATTGGCAGTTGCTGTATCAGGCCAAGTATGAGGAGTTCAGCAACTTGCTTTTCACATCAACTAACTCAGAACATAGACTCAAAATCCATCAGAGACTCTAAGACCGGGTGTCTTCTAAGGGCAGAGGACTTTATTTCTGCATCCAGGCCGTAAGCATCCCAGGTTCAAACATCCTTTTTCATTCTGGAGCCTGAGCCAACTTTCCACCTCCCTTCCCCATCACCTACTCTCCCAGGCAGCATGCAGCCATGCTCCCCCACCCCAACCCTCTCCAGCTCAATCAGCTGTCACAGGCCCCACATTCCTGCAGGACTCCCAGAATTGGCAGCTCTGGACATCTGCTCTTTTCCACCCCCGCAAATATGCAAGCAGGTGTGAGGCACCACAACTTTCCTTGTTCCTAGCCACTTTTACCCAGGCACTGTGAATGAAGGCACAGCCAGAAGGGCAGATGATCTGTTCCCCTCCATCCTCTTCACATCCCTCCAGGGAACATACAGAGAAAAAAAAAAAATCAATCTCTTCACCACCCAGTGAAACAAACCCAGAAAAGAAAAGAAAAAAAAAAAAAAGGAATCTTATGTGGCTGAATATAATTCCTCTCTCCCTCAATCTAACAGGGACTTTACACCAGTGATGAAAATAAGAGAAATCAATGGCTCTTGATGCACTTGGTATCTGGGGCATGTGCTACTTAGGTCAGTAAAGCTACAGAACACTGTGAAAAATAAACTACCTGTATTACTCTCACACCAAAAGGACCCTTAATGAAGGGATTCTGAAGAAGAATAGTTGCTAGTGAAGGCCGTGAAAAAACTCCAAGTTATTCACTGCTTATGAAAAAAAAAATCAACCACTGCTGATTGCTCTCCTCCAACCAACCAAGGTGTAAGGTGATGGTAGGTATTGAAGGATTACAGTGGCAAAGAAAATTAAGTGGAAAAGCAAAATTATCCTATTCCCACCATCAAGAATATCAGAACTACCACACAAAATTGCAAAGAGATCCAGATGATCCCATCATCAGCACAAAGAAGACCATGTTGAGCCCCCTCCCCAGGGTCCTCACTCAGCCTCTGGCATCAGGGATGCTGTTCCATCATGTCAGGAGAAACCCCCATGTGATTCTACTCATTTATCAGATCAAACACAGCCACATCACAGAACATTTTCACTCTGGATTGGAGCATCTGTTCATTTACCTTCTATAGCAGAAGTTAACAACATTGCAACTTTTCATCTCACATAATTTGTACTTGCCTTGCAACCCCAGCTCATCCATCTGAACACTTATGCAAAGCTCCAGTATTTATAAATCCTTTCACTGATCAGATTTGCAATCAACTATCTGTTACTGAATAGATGTCCTACACTTGAAGGACATATGAGACACCTACCCACCAAAAACTCCAGTGAAAATGTGTCTCCCCATTAAAGAAAGAGTTAGGTGCAAACCCCACACAGAATCATAGAATTGCTTTGGCCTGGAGAAAACTTTGAGATCACTGAGTCCAATCACTAACCCAGGACTGCTAAGGCATCACTAAAACATGTCCCTCAGAACCACATGTCCATGGATTTTAAATACCTCCAGGGATGGGGACTCCACCACTGCCCTGGGCAATCTGGGACAGCCCTTGACAACCCTTCTAGGAAACAAATTTTTCCTCAGGTCCAACCTAAACCTCCCCTGATGCAACCTGGGGCAGTTTCCTCTTGTTATGTTCCTTGGGAGAAGAGACCAACCCCACGTGGCTCCAACCTCCTTTCAGGGAGCTGTTGAGAGCCACAAGGTCTCCCCTGAGCCTCCTTTGCTCCAGGCTCAACAGCCCTGGTCCTGCAGCTGCTCCTCACCACACTTGTGCACCAGACCCTTCCCCAGCTC
The DNA here is from genome assembly GCA_025447755.1 of Corythornis vintsioides. Lineage (NCBI taxonomy): Eukaryota > Metazoa > Chordata > Aves > Coraciiformes > Alcedinidae > Corythornis > Corythornis vintsioides. The sequence goes on along the minus strand of JAOEGS010015503.1, from coordinate 54,061 downwards.
CACTGCCCTTCTCTGGACACATTCCAGCCCCTCAATATCCATCTTGAAGTGTGGGGCCAAAACCAGAAGGTTTTGGTAGGTTTTCTGCATTAATTACACAAAATACTTTTCTATAGTGATAGTTACACTTCTCTAGTTCCAATTGAGGCCAGTCACCTTAAACAGAGATTATTGCCTTCTTGGTTAATGGTACAGTCATACAAAAGCTACAAGAGGAACAGGTGCCTGGCAAGTTTACAAATATCCATCATATCAATTATTTAATGAATTATAATGCTCATGGAGCACTGTAGAGGACTAGTTTTACTCAGATTCCAATGAATTTTTAAGTGTTGAATAAAAATAAAAAATTAGGTGAATGTAGTTTGGTCAATTTATAGCCTATAAGCCAACGAGGATTAATCTCATGACCATATGAGACCACGTCTCATGAGCTAAACTGCTGCTCTCAGTGTTGCTACAAGGTATACTGGTAGCTCTAAATAGAAAACATCCACTTTTTACAGCTTTCACGTGGCAACAGAAAAAGTCACATGCCCAGATGCTGTCCCCACATCCTCACGAAGCCTGGCACTGCTCACAAGCACTGGCACGCTCCAGTGACACCAAACAGAATCACAGAATCATCAAAGAATCACAGAATATTAAGGGTTGTAAGGGACCTTGAAAGATCATCTGCTCCAAACCCCCTGCCAGAGCAAGATCACCTAGATCAGGTCACACAGGAATGTGTCCAGGTGGGTTTGGAATATCTCTAGAGAAGGAGACTCCACAACCTCTGTGGGCAGCCTGTTCCAGTGTCTTGTCACCCTCATGGTGAAAAACTTTCTCCTTATGTTTACATGGAACCTCCTCTGTTCCATTTCCCCTTATCCTATCATTGGATATCCCTGAGCAGAGCCTGGCTCCATCCACCTGACACCCTTTATATATTGACAAACATTAATGAGGTCACCTCAGTCACCCCACTCTCAGTCTCATTTCCCTGTGTCCAAATCTGCCAGGTACCTAGCCAGGGTGCTGTAGGAGATCAACAGCTCCCAAATGTAGTATTGCCATGGCAAGATTAATGCAGAACCTGGTTAAACTACAAGAGGGCATTGCAAAGTTAACTATATTGTTGTCTTTTTGCAGTTGGGTAAAGTGAGGTATGAGGGTCTCTTCTCCCTGTCATGTCCTCCTTACAACCTTGTATTTCTACCACACACAAGATGTGTTGTCATCCCTTTCCTTTCTATGGTGGCCATGCTCTGACCAGTATGATTCAGCTACAACTTTAGGAGGGAGGACAGAGCAGCTTTGTCCCCAGCACCCCCTAGGAGCATCAGGCTTTTCCAGCTGTGTTTCCCAGAAGAAAGATGTCTATGTCATAACACAAACACCACTATAGCTACGTGTCAAACAGTTGAACAGAAAGAACATAGAACGATAGAATCATAAAATCAGAGAAGGGTTTGGGTGGGAAGAGACCTTTAAAGGTCATCTAGTCAAACCCACTGCACCGAGCAGGGACATCTGAAACTAGAGCAGGTTGCTCAGAGACCCAAACAATCTCACCTGGGATGGTGCCAGGGATGGGGAAGTTACCACCACTCTGGGAAACCTGGGCCAGAGTTTCTTCACCCTCACTACAAAAATATGCTTTTTCTCTCCAGTCTAAATCTCCTCTCTTTTAGTTTAAAACCACCACCCCTTGTGCTGTTCCTGTTTTACACTGAGAGTAGTGAGAGCCTGACCTGGGTTTCCCAGAGAGGTGGTGGATGCCCCATCCCTGGCACTATCCCAGGTGAGGTTGTTTGGGGCTCTGAGTAACCTACTCCAGTTTCAGGTGTCCCTGCTCAGTGCAGGGAGGGTGAATTAGACAACCTTTAAAGGTCCTTTCCAACCCAAACCATCCTATGCTCGTATGATTCTATAATATTTAACTTACTAGTTTAAATGCAGAGTAAATGGTCTGATTTTTTAAGTACTTGCTGTGCCAAAAACTCCTTTCAAGAACTTGGACATGTCATCCCGTGCCTCAGTTTCCCAACCACAAACAGCATTTTGATAGCACTTCCCTCTCCCAGGATGGGATAAGGACCTAAGAGGCACCCTAAGGCACTCAGACACTCCATTAATGTTATCTGCCAGGTAAGACATTGGTCAAAACCTTTCTGAAAACATCCACACCTACATAAAGATCCATTATCAGACTCCCAGGGATGCTATTGTTTAAACAGCTCTGAATGAGAAGAAAAGGCAATTATTATTATTGGCATACTTCTAAAGACACAAGGGTAGGAAGGACCAAGGGCATTATTTGTATTCCTGGCTATAGTGGTGTGACCTGTGGAGCTGGCTGGGGTCAGCCAACTCCCAGCTGCCAAAGCCCACCTCCTCCTGTCCTGCCTGACCACATCTGCAAAACAAAGAGCCCCATCAAGATTTCAGAGCAGCTTCAGATCCATCTCCCTGTTCCCCCTACCCCTCCTGCAGAAGCCCTCGGGCTGTTAAAATATTAACCTGCAATAAATGCTTCTATTCTTAGAAGCCTTTGGTGGATTTTGTGGGGTTGTGTTTTTTTGGGGTTTGGTTGGTTTTATTTTGGTTTCTGGTTGTTTGGTTTTTTTATGGGACTGAGCTGCAGCATTGGAAAAAAATGGATAAAATAAAATGCCCTTCCAGCACGGGACAGCTGAAGCTGTGTCACTCAATGTGCTGTCAGCAGAGTGATTGAGGTGGACAGGAGGAACGGGGCAGGCCACAGGCTGTAAAGGACATGGGCAGGTGGGAGGACGGGGTGATGGGGTGGGCTGGCCAGGGGGGTAGGTGATACAAAAGGGCCCATGACAGCCTGGCAGGACAGGGACCTCGCGGGGATGGCAGGCGAGAATCTTAGGGGCAGAGCAAGGCAGGGAAGGGAAGATGCTTGTGAAGAGCCAACAGGTGACTAGATGCCAGGGTTGCAGAAGGCTGGTCTGCCCTGAGCAGGATGGGACAGGAATACTGGTGGAAAGCCTTCAGCAATAGATCTAGTAAGGGAGTGAAGAGGATGATGATGAGAGTTGGGGGAAATTAGCAGAAAACTGAGTAAAGGGAGGGAATTTATCACTGTTGTCACCAGTGAAAAGGGAAAAAACAGAGGCAGTGGCACAGAGTGGGAGAAGATGAAATGTCCTCTTACAGAGGGGTCAGTACTATAAAGTGTTTCAAGTGATTTTTTAGTCTCAGCTTTTGCTAAGACACTCTTTGGCAACCCCAGGCATGGGCTGCTTTCTGGACAGCATCTTTGACCACACCAGCTCCTGTTTCCTTGGGGAAACCTTGAAGAGGAGGAAAATACCCCTCGCTGAAGATGCCAGCCCAGATAACACCCCTGGGGTGGTATGAAGTGACAAAGGACCCAAGATGAAGAGATCAACTGCTTCTTTGCTGAAGGTAATGTCTGAGGTTTACTCTTTTTTTTTAAATGTAATATCTCCTGTGGTGTGAGAATTGCTGTTATTTAATGGCCAAACCTAGAGAGCATAGGTAAGAGCCAGTGTCACACATCCAGGGTTGTGTGGAACATCATAAGGGAACGTAAGGAACTCTGGGCAGGGCAAGAAATTACAAGGATGGAAAAGGTAAGGGTGGTGAAGTGGTGCCTTCATGGTCTAAACAGGAGCTCAGACTCACTACTGAGTTCTCAGAGATCAAACCACACTGCCTGGATGTGTCCTGTGTCTGTGTCTTGGAAGCATCCCTTCCAAGAGCATGTGTTCAGGCTCATAGCTATGAACAGGAAAAAAAAGGGATAAGTTTGAATTTCAGGAACAAGGGCAAAACTGTTGATGTTTGGTGACTTGTTGGACAGATCTCCCATCTCACAAAGAAAACTTTCAGTGATACAGGGACTGTTGAGGGACCATAGGATCTCAGACAGGCAGCTTAGGCTGGAGGGTGAGTGTCATCTCCTGAGAAGCTCTGCAGTCTCACACAGTTTTTGAGGAGCCTCCTTTGACTGCAAAGTGTGCCTAGGTGTGACTAATACCTTCCGGGGAAGTGACCTTCTGATTTTAATTCTCACCTTTAAATAAGTGGTCACAGCATGTTTCCACTAGTGTCTTCCACCTAAGCCAGGGTGTCTCACACTGGTTTTGATATATTAATCAGAATCCTTATTAGATGATGAAGTGCTTTCCCCATTTCACAGGTGGAAAGTGGGGAACAGACATGCATAGGTCCAAATTCATCCTCATTACCCATAGGCCCTTAAGTGAGGAGTCTAAGTGAAGAGCATAGTTAATTCTGGAGCCTTCTCCTTCTGGAGCCAACTAAGAGAGTTGACCCCCTCTTGACACACTCCAGGGCCCTCTCTGTGGTTCCTTGCCCCCATGGGTGGCTGATCCTTGTATTTCCAGCCTGTTAGCAGTATTGGTTAATTGGTAATGCATGACTGAAGCTGACAAGAGCTCAGCCTAGATTTACCTCCTCCTGACTCAAAGCATCCCCATACTCTTGGACTACATAGGAAGGATCCATCTCAAAAAGAAACTAGAAGAAAAGGGCAGTGTCCTCTCACCCAAGGCTGTACCCTTCACACACACTCTCAGAGCATATCATTAAGCCTCCTGGCCTCCAGGAGAAAGCTCCAAGCTGGGAAAGGGTTCATGATATGAGGTGATGCAAAAATCTCCATCTAAACAGTCTTTATGCAGAAAGAAGACAAAGGAAATTCTCTACCAATGGCAAAAATCCTACCAACTTCTTGAGGGAGAGTTATCCTAAATTGCACTATTCTCTTCACTTGCTTTCAAGATATGGGAAAAAAAAGGGAAAGCCAATGGGCAAGGGAGGCCATGCTGAACCTGGATAGGCATTGCTACAAGCCCTCCAGTTTGTCCCAGGCAAAACATTTCACCTCTGTGCCTCAGTTTCCCCATGTGCAATCTAGGAATACTGGTAAGCAGGCTTTGCTCGAGGGCAGTTATTCTGCTCTGGTGCAAAGGATCACACTGGCTAAAAAAATATGATGGAGCTAAACCAAAGTTAAGACATCAGGTTAAAAGCCCTTTTTATCAGACCAGATAAAGCAGAAAATAGAGCTTAGAGAGCCATAATGCGAATATTTTATTAAATTGAGTTAAAAGTGTTAGAAAAGCAAACAAGGAGTCTGGAAGGATGAGCAGGTGCATTGCCAGGACAGCTGGTGATTCTGACACAGCCTTTCCAAATAACCTCGAGCAACTCACTATTTTCTTCAGCTTTACATTCTGCTTAGTGCCTCCTTTTTCCAAAACATTAAATATCAGCACACTAGGACTGGATGTTTCAGGGGTACTCACTGAGAGTTTATTCCCACTGACTTCAGGCAGAGAGCTCGTTACCAAAACTGGTGGAGCAAACTCAGTTAAGTGCTGAGAAACCCTCATTGAAACCCCACCAGAGTTTTAAAAGCCCAGGCATTCAAAACCCCTCCAAAACCCAAGTGCCTAAATATAGTCTGGCTAGACATAGGTAGTGTTTTGCAGATTGATGCACATTTGCTTTGCTGAGTATTAAGCTTCCTGGAAGCTGTGGTTAGGACAGTGTTTAGACAAAACTAATTAACCCTCCTGCACAAATACACTCAGAGACAACCAATTTGTTTCCCAAGGCTGAAGTGTTAACCTAACTGGTTTGCCCACAGTCACACAAAATCTTTGCAAGAGAGGCAAGAAATGTCTCTACGTCAGTTTTTGCCTCATGCAAGGTGCCTTTTGATGTAGGTAAGGAAACTATGAGATGATAAATTCCAATCATGCAGAAATTCGGGTTCAAATCCTTCCTATGCTGAATGTCATAGTATTCAAAAGGATTATTAAGAGAAACCACAAAACCTTTTAGCTCCCAGGTTGAGGTTGGAGGGGGGAGGGGGAAATGTAATCCTTTTAAGTCCACGGGATGTCTCTTATTTACCCATTCCCTTTTTTGCACTGCTGTCCATCAGTGCACCTCACTATACATGAGTGTGTAGGCAGGCAAAAGAAAGAGCAAGCAACCTCCATCCTTCCAGTAACAACTGCTCCTAGGAAAGCATTCATTTTACAGTCCAGGGTGGAAAAAGAAACTTGACAAAGAGCCCAGATGAGTGAGTGTCTGAATGCCAGGCGTATTAGAGAGCCTGTTTCAGGAGTATCACCTCCCATCCCGACCTCGGTGACAAACCATCCCAAGCACAGCAGTCCTTGGAGGACAGCTGCCCCATTCTTTCCTCTTTCTCTTTTTCATTCCAGGCAGGGACAGATGAGGCTCTGGATATGCCTCAGATGATTCGGTTACTCTCAGTAGCTCAAAAAAGCATGGTCTGTTGGCTCTTAGTTTGCCTATCTGCTGTTCACAATGAATATCATATTCTTGGGTAGTCAAAATGAAAAATACTGTCTCTAAACTGATGCATTTATACCCTATTGGCTTCTTTCATTACAAGCTTTTGTTGCCATTCTTCCAATCTTTTATACTCAGGTATCTGTCCCATTCAGCTCATTATCTTCTAGTAAAATAACTATAATTTTCCAATCCATGTTTCTTCATTTTACGTCTTTTGAGTTTTCTAAATCTTGTGATCTGGAAAGACAACCTAGTGAGCCTTTACTGCAACAGTCCAAGTTCATTTGTGTCACTTAATTTAATATAAATCTTGCCCAAGTTAGTTTTCAGGATCATCAAAACATTCCCATTTATACCTAAATAAGGCTTGAAAATCCCAGTCCACAAATAGTGTTCCTAAATAAGGAATGTTTGCCTACCTATGTGCTTGGGATCAAGGATCTGCCAAGTGAATGACTCTGTTTCATCACTAGTCACTCTGAACCCACTGTCTGGTCCCAGAATTTGTATGATACTTTGACAGAGACCAGTGAGAAATTTAAGGGAAAAACAAAACAAAACGAAACAAAACACCAGCAACAAAAAAGCAACAAGGAAAACCTTCAGAAATAATAATCTTGGGTAAGGGCTGCTAGTCTTTTCTGTAAGGACACAGAGGTCTAGATGTCTTAGCAAAAGTCTGGAATAAAAAAGAAAGGTTTGCTAAAGAGGTAAGCTGCTCATGTCTGAGTGAGAATTTTTCTCCTTTATTTTTTTTTTTTTTAGTCCCCTCATCTTTTAATTTTTTTTAGAATCTTGCAGCAAATCCATGAAGTTTGTTGATGATATTTCCTACCCTATTTTCTAGATAGCAAATTTTCACTTCTCCAGTTGGAGGGATGGGAATCTTCTTCTGCCCTCAGTCTCCTTTAGTTTAAGAATCTGGTCTCCCAACTTTCACTCTGTGATGGTAAAAGCTACTAATAGCCCCAGTGAGGTTGGATATGCAAATTCATAGAATATAGAATCATAGAGTGGTTTAGGTTGGAAAGGAACTTTAAATGTCATCTAGTCTAACCTCTTAAAGGTCATATAGTCCAACTTCTCTCTGTCCAACACCACATGAGGTGAATCTCACATCCTTGTGGTCCTCTGTCACACTCAGTAGCCATGTGTATGAAGGTCATGCACATGGTAACAAATGGAATGGAGATTCTGGAGACCTGGTGCTGGTCCCATCTGTCCACTTCCCTCTGCTGTGACTCAGTTTCCCTTCCCAGTCAAAAACTTTTGTGCAACTGGAATGAGAAACACAAAATATGTGGTCAAAAACTTGAGGGATCATTTTGCAACCCTAAACTGAATTTCATTGGCCAAAGTACCCTTTTTCCTTAAAGGAGAAAATCTCTTACAATAGCTTGCAGTAGCTCTTCTTCCAGTCTTGCTCATGACCCCAGATGTAGCATAAACATCAAATAGAATAACACAATGGTTTTGTAAACAGGTTGTACAAGGATCCATCCAATCTTGTCTTGAACACATTCAGTGATGGAGCATCCACAGCTTTCCTGGGCACCCTGGTTCAGTGTCTCAGCAAAGTGAAGGACTTCTTCCCTATATCTAAGATAAAACTCCCCTCTTCCAGTCTGAAGTCATTACTCCTCATCCTGTCACTACAAGCCCTTGTGAAAAAGGTGCCATGTCCTTCCACAGCTTTCTTGTAGTCCTTCTCCAGACACCAGAAGGCCACAATAAGGTGTCCCCAGAGTATTCTCCAGGTTCAACAACCATGACTCTCTCAAACTGTCCTTGTAGGAAAGATGTTCCAGCACTCAACTGGTCTTAGCTACCTGATAAAGTGCTTATAATAATGAATAATAAAAAATCATGCAGAGACAGATGGGGTTTAACTGGACTAAGAAGAAACATATATTCATTCATTATTGCTCTTAACTCATGTAAAGGAATTTTTGCACCCAAAAGAATGGGAACCGACAGACTGAGTCACAGTTCTACTGCAATCTTTGGAATTTTTACCTTGATACCTGCAAGACTAGGCTTCCTCACCCCTTCTGAGTCAAAAACTTTGTGTAACTAGGAAATGAATATTTCATTGAGTTCTTACATCTCAAAAAATATATATTTTACTCTAATATTGCTATATCCTGCATAAAAAAAAAAAAAAAAAAAGGAAGATAAAGAAAGAAAAAGAAAAAAGGAAAAACCAATAAAATAAAACAAAGGAAAAAAATAGGACTGTTTTTGCTGGGAATTTTTTTTAACATTTATGTTTCACATGATGTAAAAATCTTGATATAATGCAAATGCAGACACCACTCCTGATCCTGTGGACTTTTAACCAATATAATTTACTGGGTCACTGCATGACTCATCTTTCTCTAAAATTCACATTCATTTTATCAGTTTCTGACGTTAATGAAGCAATGACTGAGAATGAATTGTTCTAGAAATCACAAAGGAAATTCTTTATCTTGCTTTCAAACAAACAAGCATCTCCCCTCAAAAGCCACTCACTCATCTTTCACTTCAGTCAATAAGTCTTTTTATATGAGCAGAATTACTTAGAGCAGCATGTATAATAACAGAATGACAAAGATTTTTAAATGAAAATAAATCTGAGCCATTCTTAGACTCAACAGCCCCTAAACCCATGGAAAAGCAAAGCTGCTAATGTGGTACAAGCTGTCAGTTCGGACTTGTAATTACCACCAGTTTTCTCAGTTCTGCTTGCAGAACTCTGCTGGAATGCTGCTGCTTAAAGGAATTCAGCTATTGCCCATCCCAGGATGTCCCCTGTCAAATGTAGTGACAACCGAGGCTTGAAATGCTGCTTGAGGAATGTTCCAGCAAAATAATTGCTATTACAAATGTCTGTAGCTTCTCTGGTTGCTTCTCCACTGTTGGCAGATACAGGAGGAGGGCCCCAGCTGAGGCTCAGAAGTACCATTCTCTCTTCTGCTGAGGCCAGCTGTGTGCATCTCAACACCATTTTTTCTACTGACCCACCCAAAGCATATGGATTCCCTTCTGTGCTTTGTCATAGCCACAAACTATTCGGTCCCTCGAGTCTGGCTGTAAGTGAAAATGTAGGTTACTGACCCATTCAGCCCCAACTGAGTGTTATGATGAGCAATGCCATGGGACCTCCATCCTAAACCCTTCTTTTAGCCAGTCATCATGTAGTGACACAAATTTGCTGAGTAGTTGACAGGGAGAAAAAGTAGAGCCAAAAAACCCAAAGTGCTTGCATGTGAAAAATCTGTAACATCAGATATTGAGGGAAGCAGCAAAAAGGGTATTTTCTGAAGTAGCATCATCCAGGGGAACACTTCTGCCACAGGGAAGGATGAAGAACCTCATAGACACGGAGAATGACTCTGACCCAACTTCTTGAATACACAACAAAAATGCCCGGAGAGTGACATTAATGCTGGGGAGAAGTGTCTGTGCTCCAGGGACACCTGCAACCTCTGAGGAGCACATGTTGTGCTGCTAGAGTCTGTGCCTGGCCAGTAACCTCTCACCTGGACCTGTCTTCAGAGAAGCTTTCTGTTTCCTCCAAAGCTTGAGGCTATTCCCCTTTTGATTTTAGTGTTTTTCATGAACAGAGAGCATTCCTTAGTCTTTTGGCTACTTTGGAAGACATGGGAGCAAAGCTTATTTCCTCTGCTGCGTATCTCTAGCTTGGTTACTTCCCTCCCCTCTCTCATCCTCAGAGATGCTTCCACTTATTAAAAAAAAATCATCTTTGTGCATCTGGTACATGAACAAATCTAAACTAATCTTAATCAGCTGTTACACCAACATGGCCATAACTCCATTTGATCATGTCCAGCATTCCTGACTGTGACTGCCCCACCAACTGGGAGCAATAGCCTCAAATCGAGCACTTGGCATAGCAGTGAACACCGAGTTGTTCTGTGTTTCACTTCTGCTGGTCATTTCTGCCATCCAACATAGAATTCTGTCCATAAGTTCTGACCTCTGTGTCATGACAGACTCATCCCGAAGGTGCACCAGCACATGACACGAGTTGGCACACAGGAAATTCCAATTAGATTTTGGCAAACAGGTTTTTCACCCTGAAGGTGGTCAAACTTTGGGGCAGAGATCCAAAGAGACTGAGGCATCTCCATCCTTGGAGACAATCAAACTCGGCTAGACATGGTGTTGAGCAAGGTGACCTAAGCAGTTCCTGCTTTGAGCAAAGAGATGCACAAGAGGCCTCCAGACATCCCTTCTGACCTAAATGACTCTGTGACTGTACAACTTAAAAGTTTGTTTCTGAACAGCCAGGCCAGGCTCCAGTGGGCTGCTGATTTTGAATGTGTTGTTTACTTGACCAGGTAGATCTCCAGGGCAGGGACTATCTCCCTGTGTGTGTATGAGCAGGTCCTCTTCTCAACAAGGTCCTCAAGGCCTTGCCTTGATAATAATACCCAAGTGAAAGGGAAGAATACTACAACCTTTCATACATGTGACTTGGTTTTTTACATCAAATCCTAGTTTTTCAGGATTCCAGGGCTATCAAAACAAGTTCAAGACTTGACCCAATGTGCTCTTTCATGCAAGCACATGAGATTCCAGCACTGTGCAATGGCACACATGGGAGTTCTTTCAAATAATGAGCACTGGAAAATCTGAATCACCTGAAAATACACTTTCAAAACATCCCAAACTGACCATGGACACCACTGAAATTACAGGGTTTTTTTACTGCCACTGGTTTTTCAAGAAGGAAGCAGACCACCAACTCTGAAAAGCATCTGAGGAGCAACTCTACCTGTGTGGAGGATGGACAGCTGTCCTACTGCCCAGATGTCACAATCCAGACTTCTCCTATGAGACAACATGCTTCTTTATATCTCCATATGGATTAGGCTGCTATGGAATGTAAGGAAGTGTGTGGTTTCAGGGAGATATCACCAGTGTCCTCCATGTCCAGCTACTGCAAGCAATTAAATACTTTTCCATAACTGCATTTTATCTGAGTTTGAGTTTGACTTTGCCAAATATACTCAGTCAGCTGATATTCACTCTACAGTGCCCTGAGTGCATGTGGAAAGCACACAGGAATCTGCAAGTCTAAAAAGGTTGCAAACGCTTGAATCCATGTAAATTTGATAAAAATGAGGTTTTCTGCACATCATTCTCTGGAAAAGAAATCTCCCATCTGACTATAGGCCCCATCTAAACAAAATGATATTTACACTGTCCTGAAAGTATTTTTCAAGAGCATCCCAAAAATCTCTACATTTCAGATGGCCTCAGTCATCACCATCCATTCTCAGCTGGTGGAAAATGCTTTGGGTTTAGTGACATGGAAAAAGAATTAAACAGCTCTGGGTAGGAATGACTTGCAAGGAGCAACTTCAGTTACAAAACTCTCCTCTTTACTCCTAGTAATCCATAACAATGTCTTCTTTAATAGGATTAAAATGAATGCTACAGCTGTAAGGAATTGCTGTAGTGGGTTGATCAAGATGAATTCATACACTGTCCTGAGAGGATGGTGATAGAACAGGCTGCAGAAAGTCACCTCCTTTTTAATGTGACACCATGGAGGAGAGCAGGCACACAGCTTCTCCAAAAATGGTGGGGTCGTCTTCCTAAACCTGTAACATCATAACTCAGGACAATCTTACCATGTGCCCAAAAGTCCCTTTCTCTTCTGAGCACTGCTTAATTCTTTGCTCCAGTGACACTGTGTAGCATGGAGTTCAGTGCAAACTTCAAGAGAGTGGACCAGTTGCTTATCACTCATCTAGGACAGCCTGGAGATACCCTGGATCTCTCCAGGTTATCTGGAATATCCTGTTCTACTGAGATGAAGAGCTCAAACCATTTCTCATACATTAACTTCTTCAACTATAGGCCAAATATTCAAAATATTAAGCTGCTTTTGATCAGTCTTAATTTAGTTTAAGAAGGCATTTAGGAAATCTTTTGAAGCTCTGCAGCAATGGGACTGTTCTTAGTATGCTGGCCTAGGTTTTGAACAGTTTTCAGACAATTATTTCCTCATTTTCAAGGGAAATTGTAGGAATACCATTCCAAAAGGCTCTCAATAAACCTGATTTAGTTAAAAGCTTCAGGACATGTCTATTCCTCATTGATTAATGTTCATAACTTAATTTTAACCTAGCTATGAGAGGTACTGATAGCATGTAGACCTCTTAATTCAGCACATTCATACTGATGTATTTGTCCAACCTCCAGGCCAGTTGTGTAGTTCAGGCTGGCCACAGTCTGCTGTAGGCAATACTGGAGCCAGCCAGTTTTTATCACCTTATCTTATATTCCTTGGCCTCATAATCCAAAGAGGTTTTAGAGTCCAAGTTTCACCATCCACACCATCATTAGTTCACTAAATAGTGGCAGGGCCTGTGTTCTTGTCCTCAAACCAATGGGGGCACAAATCACTATTTATCTCTTTTACTTTCTTAAATAGACTATCATCTTCAAACTCCCAAATGAGAATGGTCTTTGACCTGCATTAATTCCCAAATTAAGCCTGGAAGCTCTTAAGGTCAGTGCTAGTTGACAAAGGTCAATATTGTGCCAGCAACTGTGCTAAACACATTAGAAACCACTGAGTTCCTGTGCTTGTATCTCAGCACAACTTAACATACCAATATAGACCTTGAAACCAATGACATTTATGTTCCTCAGCCACCAAGATGCTTTGCAAAATTTCAGTCTGAATCAAAACCAAGGCTTCTGTATCTGACCCAAGCTCTGTGGTCTCCTAGATATAATTCAGACGTAATCATTATTTCATCCTGTTCTTCCACATATCTAACTCTTAGGTTATGAAGACTAAGGTTTCTCAGAAGAGAAAGAGGATAGAGAAAAGTGAACTTTTTTTTTTTTTTCCTTTTAATCATAACTACTATGCAAGATAAATGAAAAGAGCAGACAGGGATGTGAATCCTCACCTCTGCTCTCTCCCTATCTTTGCTGATCAGCCCATTGACTGTGTCTCAAACACAAGACCTCTTTTGTGCACTTCTTTTGTGATGTCTTAATCTCTAATATGTTGGAAATGTTGTTTGTGGAGATCTGGATTTTATTTAGTTGCCTAAATAGGTGCTACTAGTAACTTTGGAGACACCCTAAGAATAGTCCACTGGTTTCTAGCTTTTTCAGGTATGTCTCACACCATACCTGCATGTCACACCTGGGTGTCTCGGACACCCTGTGGCTCCCCAGGTGGTGCCAGATGCTTCTGACTGGTCAGCTAAACCTGTCCCTAGTCTTGACTGACTGTATAAATTGGGGGTTTGAATCTGGAGTGGAATCCCACCCCTCCCTGACTTTCTGCAGCTGTCTCCAGGCATGCCTGTTTCACTGGAGCCTGTGATCAGCATTAACTCTTGCTGCACAGCATGGGCTGGGATTAAGTTACAGGCACACACTTGGAAGGACACATGAGAAGAAATAATGCAGACTAGTCATGCAAGCATGGGGCTAAGGTTTAGGAAAACTGTACTGAGGGTCAAGGCCAGTGTTTTAAATCTTTTCCTCCTTCCATCCTCTATTTGGGCCATTCAGATCTTAACTGATGGTAAAACTATCAAATAGCTTAAGGATGGGTCTCATTTCTCCTCACACCAAGGCTGCAACAATCTGCTACTGATGGGAGAGTGAATGTTGTAGCTGAAGGCTTGTCTGAGCTAGTCTTTTGGCAGCAAGGTGGGTATCACCATAGGGGTTTATGTTGATAATTATTTCCTTGCTAATTAATAGCCCTGATGAAGAAGAGATAAAGCATGAAGCAATCAAAGGAGTCCTGAGGTTACTGGAGTTAATATTCTTCCCAATGCTGAGAGGGCAATGGGAGAAAAAAAGAAAGCAGACAAAAGACCCTTGTAATTAAAACTTTTTTTTCAGAGAAAAATGTATCAAGTCCCTGAAAAACCACAAGCACATGAAAAGGGGCCTATGCACAGGGCTGGAAAAGTGCTGCTTTTGTCCTCTTTGGAAGCTGCTCTGTGTCCCGCTGCTTGTGGTCTCTGGCAGCTGTCTCCTTACTGAGGCTCCCAGGTACAGCTGGAGAGCTCGGGGCAGCTCTCTGAAAAGTGATGCCTGACTGACAACTGGCAGGTGACCTCCATTCAATTGACAAAGGAGGTGTTTTTTCTCCCTCCCTTTTCCTTTTTTTTTTTTTTAATTATTATTATTTTAAAATAATAAAATCAAAATAATTTTTAAAAAAATTAAAAGGAGAGAAGAAAACTAGGAGAAAGCAAGAGAAAGAAAAGAGCTGTGTGAAGACAAATCTTCAGTCACAAGTTGCTTTTCCTCAGGATGGGCAAATGCCAATCCTCTGAGCTTCAGAAGACTTCCCTCATTGCCCATGTCCACGCTTGTAAACTGGGACTAGATTCTAAACCAAACCTGGACTCTGTCTAGGTGATCCTGCTGTGGCAGCGGGGTTGGACTAGATGATCTTTCTAGGTCCCTTCCAATACCTAACATCCTATGGTTCTATGATTCTACAAAGCATCTAGACAGGGATGCAAAATGTGGCTCCTGATGCTTATCCCCAATCTTAAATACTGTTGACTTAAGTAAAAAATTCACCTTTGTCCAGACAACCACCCATGAACCAGGGCACCTCATGGACCCTGTGGATAGACCAGTTCTCAGCCGGAATGGAGGTACCAGAATTCACGTTGGATAGAACATGGTGACATCTCCTAAGCTGGTGTCCTAAGTGTTGCACCATCCTTCTGTTCCTCTAAGCAGTGTCTGGCACCAGTGCTCCTGTCTTATCTATCTAATTCTCCTTGCAGGAAAGAAGCAGCAAAGCCAAGCAAGTTACATGGTCAGGAGCTATGCTCTGCTCTGGCTGGTCAAACGGAACCAAGCCCGTCTTCCTCGGAGGTTTGGTCCCCTTCAACCAGCTATAGCAGTGTTGAAAACATCAAGTTGGGAAGTTGTGCTCTCCATCACCTCTACTCAACCCCAACAACACTTCCTCCTGCATGGATCTGCTGCCCACCTGAACATCTCCAGAGTTGCATCTGGGGATGAGGCACCTGAAAAGGTTTGGGATAGGTTTTTGGTTTTAATAAGCATTACTGCAAGGGTGCTTGCCCCTGCAAGGGCACATACACAGGCCTGCTCCAGCACTCCCACAGGCCAAAAATATCACATGCAAGGCTTCCTGGCTCTCCAGCATTCAGAAGGTTTCTTAATCAATGTGGATCCACAGAGTAATAGGTGATGGTTTTAATCTAAAAAAGGGGAGATTCAGACTAGAGAGAAGAAAGACATTTTTTACATTGAGGGTGGTGAGACACTTGCCCAGGTTGCCCAGAGAGGTGTTTGATGCTCCATCTCTGGAAACACTCAAGGTCAGCTTGACTGGGGCTCTGAGTACCCTGCTCTAGTTACAGATTTTCCTGCTCAGTGCAGGGGGGTTGGACTAGATGACTTTTCAGGTCCTTTCCAACTCAAACCATTCTATGAGTCTTTGATTAAATGATTCTTTATTTCCCTTCCCTACCAAACATGCACCCACACAGCCCCTTTTGCTGAGCACTACCAGTCCAAGTTATATGTATTTAAATTAAAAAATAAAGCAAAACAAAAACAAATCATGAATAACAAGGTTAATATATCTTTGAAAATGCACCATGTCCATAAGTCCTTTCTTTTTTAATGCAATAAAGGAGTTATAAATAATCATAAACTACATAATCTACAGGGTAAAGGTTAGTGACCCACAGGAAACAACTCATCAGTTATCCCATAGCCACTTAGCCCACAATATACACATCACCTCACCTATCTTCGTGCAGGGTGTATTCTGAATCTTCTCATAACACAAAATAAAACAACCAAATAACTTGAAAATGTCTTTATTGAACAGTGAGGGGGGTGGAGGGTTCCCTGCAGGACTCACCAAAGAGACTGGGAGGACTGAGCACAAGGTGTGGTGACAACGAGGGAAATGGAGATGAGGAAGGGGAAGAAGAGGTGTTGAGTTGAAGCTGAGCCAGTGGAGAGAGAAGGAAATTTTTCCTTTAAGTGTCTGCTTAATAGTTTTCTTTGTTTCCTAATACCCAAGACAGAAATTAAATGTATGTTAGGAACAGGGGGTTTTGTTGATAACAAATTAACTGAATTTTCCTTAGTTGAGACTCTTGTGTGCCATAGCACAGGTATGAATGCACTATACCCCCAAAAGTGCTACTTCAGCTACTTACAGTTCCTGCAAGGCTACAGAAGACATAGGTGTCAGACATGGGCTCTCTGCTGCTTGTGGCTCCATTTTGTGTGGATGAAGAGAGAATTATACATTTGCAGCTCCTTTCTCATGGTTGTTCTTGTGGGATCTCTATACTGAACTCTGCTGCCAAGCAAGAAGAGCATTTTCCCTCTCCTACACCTTCCCTCAGGTTTCCCAAGCACATGAAAAGCAGCAATAACTTAGAGAATATACTCTGCACCCCTTTCCATCTTGATTTATTGACAAGCAGAAGCCAAAGCTTTTGTCTCGAGCAATAACATACAGCAGAAAGCAAGGCTGGAAATGTCATCCCAGAAGGTCTTGCTTGTCTCTGGACTGAGTTAAACACCACATGCCTAAACCCAGTCCTGTTTTACAAAGAGATTTGTGCTGAAGCCCTATAGAAAAAGATGCCTGAAACAAGTACTTGCAGGCTTCCCCAGCAACCCAAAACTGAGGTAGCAACAACCAGAGACACCTCTCATTCACAGCTCACCCAAAACAGTGTTTCCAGGCATCTCACATCCCTTCCGTGAAACATCAACATCACCTCCTACAGTATCACCAGTCACTGCTGTCCTTCCCCTCAGATACTGTGTTTTTCTGTAATTTTTTTATTATTCTGTGTGGGTTGTTTGGGTTTTTTTTATTTGATTTTCCAGTTTACCCCCTTTTTTTTTTTTTTGCTTGTTTGTTTTCTCTGTAATCATTTATTTGCTTGTACTAAGTTCATAATGGGATTCTCCCAGCACCTCAAAGAATATGGAATTTGAATGCAAAAAAAAGTATTTTGGGGAGTTTATGAGATTTAAATGAAAACAAAAAATTGATTATTACTTTTTTTTTTTTTTCTGAGGGGGTAAAAGCAGCCATACTGAAAAAGAAAGAAAGAAAGAAACAAACAAACAAACAAAAAAAAAAACCAAGAAGAAAAATAAAATAAAAAATAATCTAAATATCCCAAAACCACAACATAAAAACAAAAAGCCCAGGAGAAATAGCACACAAGTGGAAATAGTGCCACAACTTAAACAGTAACAGAGATTTCAGCCAGCTATCCTGCCAAGTACCTCGGAAAAGTCCTGTACAAAAATGAGTGGGGAACAAGTATATATTGGTTGCTTCCATGACAATGTAAGGAAAAATAAAATGTATAAACAAAAGACAGAAATTCTTGTTCAGTTTCTTGATGTGATGTTCTCTCTTGGTAAGCATCCTGGGCATGGGATATCCCATAATCATGTTCCTCCTGCATTTCAGCAGGTAATAAACCCAGAGCTTCTCCCAAGAGATTTCTGAGCACTGCCATAAAATCAAAAACAACAAAACCCACAAACAAAAGGAAAGATCTTTCTGAATACCTTTTTCAAGAAGTGCTGCATTCATCCCAAAAGGCCATATTTCATAGAAAATAGATATATATTTCTGTACATTTGCATTGAAATATTCAAAATGGAAGACTTCTGTAAACTTGATACAATCCACTTCATTATCTCACTCTTTCAAAACAGACACTTATCATCCAAAAGCCTTTAGGCATCTTTACTAAGGAATACCACTGTTGGTGTTTGCTTTCCAAGGGAATGAACATCATTGTTCTCCCCTTTCTCCTCATAATTCTCTCAGGAGAAAGACCAAGACCCATCTTTTGACCAACTCCCATTTCTTCTCTTCCACCAGCCACATCATAGTTCTGCCAAAGCACAAGGCCATTTAATCCAGTTTAAAATGTCCTTCTCTCTCCCATGAGGCAACAGAGGTTGCTTTGTACACAGGCAGAAAGACACTGACAATTCTTGCTTTGATTAAAAAAAAAAAAAAAGAAAGAAAATAAGACAGATAAGCAAACACTCCACCGTCTGATTAATGTTTTGCTTTGCCTGATGCAACTTTATATGGTAAAACCTTGCTTGAATCCTTAGCAAACAATCTTCAGACTGGGATGATGAGACATTTGGGTACTTTGCCTGCTTGTCTCCTTCCGCTTGTCTTGTAGAAGTTGTTTATCAGTCATCAGCTCTTGTGCACTACAGATTTCTTGTGATATCTGACATCTCCTGTGTTGCTGCTCAAAGAATCCCATCTCCTGAGCCAGCACAGAGAAACCCCTTGAGCATCAGAAGAGGCATCAGAGGTGAAAGCAATGGGCATGTGTCTCTGAAGGGATGTGCCAAAGTTTTTCTACCAGTTTTGCAAGCTGTTGGGAAGCAGAAAGAAGATTTGACTCCTTGGATAGAGGTGTAGGCATATTTCATTTGAATATCTCAGTCTTCACAGTAACAGAAACAAAAGGAGAGATTAAAAATTAATAATATTTAAAAGACAGATTGAATTTTGTTTTGGAAGAAATTTTATCAAATCCTTAACTGATTACTTCAAGGAAATCGGTGTTTTCTTAAAGTTGTTCATACAAATACTATGTATTTATACAACCTTCCCCCTGCTCAGTGCACCGTGTCTTATATAGGTAATGTGAAGTGCCATCAGAACATCAACATCTACTCATCCATAGCTTATGTTTTCTCTACTCCGAAAGCATATTAGTCCTACCCCATTTGGCTTGTTCCCTCCAATGCAATGGCTTCCTCTGTTGCTGGGTGTATGCATTTTATTTCAAGGTTAGATGTATCTAGGGAGACTTAATTTCAAGTATTGGTACTTTTAAAAGGGTGTAGATCAAGGATGTTGTGTGGGACAGTGGCAAATGCTTTACACAGTTCCAGACAGATGACATTTGTTGTTCTTCCCATATCCACCAACACTGTAATCTCATCATAGAAGGCCACTAAATTTGTCAGGCATGATTTGCCCTTAGCAATCACCTCTTTATGTGTCCTGATACTGCTTCCATACTTTCCACTTACAGATGCCATTAGCTTAAAGCCCACCTCTCCCTTACTAGTTGTGTGAAAGTCTGGCCACAAAAATACAAGGAAAAATCCCAAGTGTCAAAGCCCTGACTCTTTCCCATGGTGTGTGCTGTTGTCAGGATGAGATCCTGCCGTGTGTACATGCCCTGCAATGGGTGAGAGCTTGAGACAGAGATGCTCAGTGGATTTGGGACTGTGGGTGGTGCCCTTTAAGGGACAAGGTTTATCATGTACTCGCATGGTCCCCAAGTCAGAGAGTAAGCTGCAGCACTCTTATCTTCACAAAGAATGTCCTCACTTCGTCACAGGGCCTGGCCATTGATTATATCATGGAAACCACAGACTCTTCATTCCCACGGCCCTTTGCTTCTTTCTCCTGGTCTGGAAAAAAATGAAGATTCTTGTGGTCCCATCTGTTTTGGGTTCAAGGAAGACTGAAGAAACAGAAGAACTCAACCTCTACTGCTTGCTTAGCTTTGACCCTTCTCTGTATCTATTCTGGGACCAACTTGTCTGTCATTTCCTACTCTTTGCAACAGAAAATTAAAAGAGCAAGACCCCCTGTTATAGTGAGATGGGAGTTGGTCTCTTCTCCCAAATAAAAAGCTAAAAGTCAAGAGGAAACAGACTCTCAAGTTACACCAGGGGAAGTTTAGGTTGGACATGAGGAAGAACTTCTTTACTGAAAGAGTTGTTAAGCATTTGAACAGGCTGCTAGGGAGGTGGTGGAGTTCCCATTTCTGGAAGGATTTAAAAGACATGTAGATAATGTGATGAGGGACATGATTTAGTGATGATCAGTAAGGGCTGGATTAATGGTTGGACTCAATGATTTTAAAGGTCTTTTCCAACCAAAATGATTCTATGATTGATTCTATGACTCTGTGATTTTGTATGATTCTGTGATTCTATGATTCTATTAACTGAGCACTGAAGAACGGATTATGGCCTCCAGCAATGATGGAGAAGCTGTTATAGAAGGAATTCATGACCCTACAGGATTGCACATTGTTCCAAATACAGACAGAACCACAATCCCTTTTTCTAGTCCTAGTTGGGTTCAGCATAGTCATTTCACTCAGAATAAAGAGACATTAAAAGAACAACAGATTCAATACCCAAGAGTTCTACCTGACACAAACCTATTTGTTTTGCCCTTGTAGCCCTGACATCAACACAGAAAGGACCAGCTCTGGTTAAAAGGCATCACTCAGGTTAAAATAGGACAGAGGTCTTCTGTCATCCACCACCACAAGGCCACACATCTCAGAGAAGGAGTCCTCCAGCAATGGTTATTTCTCTGTGATCTCTAACAGGGATAGTTCTGGAAACTGCATTTCATTGTGGTCAGAATTTCTGTGTGTTTTAAAAAAAAAAAAAAAAAAAAGATTAATTTTGTTATTTAAAAACAACCAAACAAACAAAACACACACACACACACAAATAAAAAAAAAATTAAAAATAAAAATAAAGTTAACTCAAGCCCCAGCTAGGTGAAAGGGCTCGGAAATTAGGATGCCCATTGCGTGTTTTCAACTCTCATCAAAACCACTCTGAGTCACTTATTCTCTAAAGCTTTTGAATCCTGACACTTTCTTGCACACAAAACCTTGTGGCCAGGAGACATTTCTATGTGAAAAAAGAGCTTGATGTCTTAAAATAAGACAACAAATGACCGAGTTTTTCAGATTGCACCCAGCAACCAGAGAATGGCCACAGCAAAAATGACTTTATTTCTACAGTCTGCATGGCAACCCTGAGTATAAGCCCTGGAATACAGGTACAGTGAGTGAATCGGTGATAAAACTCATTTTCTGAACCTGCTGTGGTTTAAAAGCTGTGTGCAGTGAAGCACATGCTGGTGGCTGAGCAGCCACTGGCTAAGGGATGGCATTTGGCACTCAGTGCTGACCTCTCCATTCTCCACACTAGTCCCTTTCCAAGTTTTCCTAATTCCAGTTTGTGCCCATTGTCTCTTGTCCTGTTACTGGGCATCACTTCAAAGAGTCTGTCTCCATCCTCTTGCTCCCCACCCTTTAGCTATAGATTGGCATTGCTCAGCTCCCCACTCAGGCTGCTCTTTTCCTTCTAAACAGCCCCAGGGTTCTCAGTCTTTCCTGGGCACAGAGATGCTCCAGTCCCATCAGCATCTTCAGAGCCTCTGGTGGGACTCTCTCTAGTAATTCCTTTTTTGTCCTGCTCTGAGGAGCCCAGAACTGGACACAACACTCCAGAGGTGGTCTCACTAGGACAGAGATCCTCCCAGACAGAGCAAGAAAAAAGAACTGTACAAAGGTCTTGAAAGAATGACCCAAGGAGACAGGGAAACAGGAACAACTTTTCCCTGCAGCCACTGATGATGGGAAATAAATATCTCAACCTGCAGCAAGTGAAATTTCAGATGGACATTTGGGAAGCACTGCGGGCAAGAGCTGCTGGGTTTAGGGCAGCAGCAAGAACCCCGAGTCCTTGTCCTCCTGCTTTCTGCTCTTGGCTGGGCACAAGGTGTGAGCAAGGCACAGGATGTGAGCAGACAGCACAGCTAATAGACAATTTCAAAATGAGTTGTTTGTGTAAACCTTTCTACCAGCTTGAATTTCAGCCAGTTTTATGCATAAAGAGTTTCTTCTGGAAGTATTCAAATGTGTGCAGATGTGGTGATAAGTGATGTGGTTTAGTGGTGCCTTGGCAGTGCTGGGTTAAGAGTTGGACTCAATGATCTTAAATGTCTTTGCCAATCTAAATAATTTTATGATTCTACGATTCTTTCACAGTTTATAACTGGCTGTCAAATGTCTTACCACAGGATGCCCTTGAAGCCGTGGAAATCCATGTCCGCACTGACAGAGACATCTTTAATTAATAACAAAACAATTTGTTCATTAATTCCATTGATAACAACAACAACAAAAAAAAAGACAACAAAATCCAGACAAGCAAAAAATAAAAATGAAGAGACACATTAAATCACTGGTGCTTAAGGGAGATCTTTACTACCTCGGGTGATGTGGTTTCAGCCTGGATCTCCTCTTTCCAGCCAGTGGTTGCATTTCCCAACCTTTATTTACATGCAGACAGGCACCTTGTGTTGGCCAGAAATTATTGTCCCTTCCATTAGGTGTTAGCTGCGAATTTGTCCCAACTTTACAATGAACCCTTGGGTGCTACAATCACCCGAGCTGACTCCAGCTGTAAGGTGAGCAGTTATATCCTGCACCCACCTGCATAAAGCTCCTCTTCACTTAACCAGACCACATTATGGCTACATATTCATAATCTCTTAATTATCACAGAACAGACATAAGATTCCTACATCTCATTAAGTCCAGGTTACATATCTGGAAGCTCTTTCTTATGTCCCTCAAAACAGCAACCAAAAAAACCTGAGCAGTTTCTCTATGTTACTGAATTTCCCAATTACTGAATAGCTATTAGATATTAGTCATGCTACAGTCGTGTCAACCACTGAGAGCAGCCACAGCTGATGAGTAGCTGATATCGATTTAGCTGTGCTTGGAAAAATCAGTCATGCAGTAGGAGATAATTCCTACTGAAACTGCTGAGGAGGAAAAGTTAAACTGTTTAATACAGATAAAAGTTTGCTTACCTTCTCTGACTTGTTTCCCCTACAAAGATCAAGCAGTAGGAGATGGGTGCAATGATTTAGCTAGCTTGAAAGTGACCTCTGGGTAGCTCTGATTCAACATCCACACAGAGCAGGATCAAAATAAAATTAAATTAAATTAAACTTCAGTGCTTTTTTATAGGCATTTCATAGAACCATAGAATCATAGAATTATAAAATCATTAAATTGCTTAAGTTTGAAAAGACCTAGAGTCCAACCATCAGCCCAGCACTGTCCAGTCCACCACTAGGCCATGTTCCTCAGCACCACATCTACATGGCTTTTAAATACCTCCAGAGATGGGGACTCCACCACTGCCCTGGGCAGCCTGGGTGAGGACTTGACAACTCTTCTGGGGAAGAAATTAATAAGAACCAACCAAAACTTCTCATGGTATAAGGCCATCATCTTTTGTTCCATCACTTGTTAATTGGAAGCAGGGACCAATCCCCACCTGTCCCTGGAGATATTCAAGGTGAGGTTGGACAAGGCTCTGAGCAGCCTGGTCTAGTTGAAGGTGTCCCTGTTCACTGCAGGGGGGCTGCACTAGATGACATTTAGATGCCCCTTACAGCCCTAACCATTTTATGATTCTATGATTCTTGTCAGGAGCTGTCAAGGGCCAGAAGGTCTTCCCTGAGCCTCCTTTTCTGCAGGCTCAACAACCCTGGATCCCTGCTCCTGGTAAAATCTTGGAACCAGAAATTCAGGAGTTTTGTTTGCACAGTTCAGACCTGGTGGAAGCATTTCAGGAAGTATATTCTCTTCTGAAGCCCTCTCATCTTGCCTGTGACAATTGTAAACAAGTGAGTTCATGGCTCAAAATTGGAAATTTAACTGACCCACTTTGAATGGATATTTCAGTAAATGGCATAGAGAAAACCCCTCTGAGGGAACCATTTCCTTTAACCTGTGCATCTCTAAGAGAGAAACTGAATTATACATTTAACTTTTCAAGAGTCAGCATCTTTTAAGCAAGAAGATATAGGTCATGGCTATCCCAGAAACCACAAATTAAATTCTACCGTTTATACATCCTTCTATGGATGGTACAAGGTGAGTAAAATTTGGAGTTAATGTAAACTGTAGCAATAGCAAATGTAAAAAGCACACTTTATTGCATCATTTCTATCTGAAAACATCACCTGGGAAGAGGCACATCTTAGCTACTTGTAACCTGATGTCAGAGCAAAGTGACAAGTCACTTCAAAGAATCACAGTTTGGGGGGGAAGGGACCTTTCAAGGTCATCTAGTGCATCCCCCCTGCACTGAGCAGGGACATCTGCAACTAGAGCAGGTTGCTCAGAGCCCCAGCCAACCTCACCTGGGATGGTGCCAGGGATGGGGCAGCCATCACCTCTCTGGGCAACCTGGGCCAGGGTCTTACCACCCTCAGCAGAAAAACTGTCTTCCTTCTCTCCAGTCTGAATCTTCCCTCCTTTATTTTAAAACCATTTCCTAAGACAGAAATGTTAGAGAAGGATAGATTCAATGTTGAGCCCCTCCTTTCTGAAGCATAATACACTTTGTCAAAAGTCTCTCTGAAATTCAGCCTAGGAGCAACATCAACAACCTTGAGCCTGTCCATCATCCACTACTCTCCTGGAATCTCATCAGGGAAGGTGACAGTAGCTGGTTTATTATATCTTATAGTTCATTCCAGTCTTCATCATTGCCTGGGAAGCTGCAGCCTGAGAGATTTGAGTCTACCCCTCTAGATGTGCCAGTTTTGTATAATTCTGTGTGGAGACTCTTTCCTTGGGAGAGATTGAGTTGTCCTGATTAGCTATGCAATGAACTATTTTCCAGGAAGAAGAAGACACCATAGGCTAATGGTTGAGATTTTTGCCTGGGAAAGTCATCAAGTTTCTAGCTCCTGGTCCAGAATCAGCTTTATCCAAAACTTTCACATCTCTATTGTGCTGTAAAACTGAGCTCTCAACAAGAGACATTGAATGATGCCACAGAAGCACCCTGTTCCAGAACATCCTATGAATCCCAGTGACCAAAACCATTCCTACAGATCTATTGATTTAAATCCCTGAAAGCAGACGAGGGGACTGAATGCAGACTCTTGCCTACAAGAGGAGTAATTTTGCATCTCACAACCTTCACAAGGTTTCTCTTGACTTCCTTTGTCCTCTCCATAACTTGGGAACTGAAAGTTTAACTACATCCATCACACTTTCCAGACCAATTCCCTTAGGATGAAAGCCCTCTCTCATAGAGCAAGAGCCATAATTGAAATGAAAAGGTGGCAAGCTTTGTTCATGGCAACCAGTGTTCATGGGGTTTAATTCCCAGATGGAGAATGAATGAATTGGGAAACTCATTGTCACCAAGCATTCTGATCAAAACTGACATATCACTCCTGAGATGTAGACATGGCTAAAAATACCTGATCCAGACTAGGAAATTTGAGGGGAAAATAGGAGCTTGGAAAAAAACCTGTCTCCTCAAACATAAAGGCAAGCGATAACACATGGCACATATTTGGAAAGCAATTGGATGGAACTCAGCTGTCCAACATCTGCCCAATTCAGGATGAAAAGACATCAGACTGACCTAGGAGCAAACAGACCTAATCTGGCAGTACCTGTGACATTAGTGGGCTTGATACCTACAGCATCTTAAGTGAAGACCATGAAGAACAGCAGCTTAGGCTTGACTAACGACGATTCTGGTCCCGACTAAAAATTACATGCTCTGCACCCGCTCACTGTATCATGTGCCAGTTTTTTTGGTGGTTTTCTCACACCATCGTTAAGTTTTGTTACTACTTGAGTGACATGGCTAAAATAATGACATCATCTAGACAGCTAAGAAAGGGTGAGCCCATATCCTGTCTTCCACCTGCGTTAATGGAATATATACATACACTTTTTTAATTTAGTTATGGTCAGAAACCACAGTTAAGGTTGGGAAAAAAACACCTACTCCAGATTAACTAGGACAGCCCAGAAGCTCTTATAAAAAGGCCAGCAGCAAATGAGAGAGAACAGCTTCAGTTCAACAGAGCCTAGCACAAGCATCAGCTGCAGTAAGACAAGGAAGGAAGATGTCTCCAGACCTTTGCACTTCATTGGTAAGAACTTGCTTTCTGTTTCTAATTCCCCCAATTTGCAGGAGACATGTTTACATTCTAATAGTTGACTGTCAGGAATGGGATTCTGCACCCACCTTTAAATACTTGTTTAAGCCATGAATAATTGAAAATAATTTAAAAGGGAGGTGGCTGAATGGCACCAGGACAGGGCAACAATGAGAATGTGCAGGTATATTAGTGAACGGGGCTATGACAACGTACTGAGTCAACAAGTACATTGAAAACTCAACCTTAGAGCAGCTTTCTGTTGTTATATACTTCCTGCTATCTCCTGTAGCATATTCTTTTCTACAATTTAGATTTATCTTTTTTTTATCAGCAAATTACTGTCAGCATTGTAAGAATGAATTAATGAAAGCAAGAGTGGATTTGATATATGACACATTTTTCCATCAGTATAGGCTTTAACTACCAGCTAGGCTAATGGTGGGTGAATTTCCCAGCTGCACAGCAGAGCTGTTAGAGTGTGTGTTGTCTCACAGCAGCTGGACCTGATTTGTATCTCAAATGCACCAATTGTCTTCAGTTCAGATCACTGCTCATTGTGCTGCTGGTCATGCTGTCAGCCAGCGGTTCTGCCAACGGAAAGGTGATACAGCCTGGACTCAAGGTGGAGAACCTCTTCAAGCAGGCTTATGCTGGATGCCAGACCCCAAAAGACTCCAAATTCCCTCAAACTGTGAGAGTCAACACGAGCATCATCAATACGAACCAGGATATCAAAGTGGCTCTCGATGTCAGCAGTCGCTCTCTGTCTCCATGGGATTACAGGTACAATCTTGGTCCCTATGGTCTAGAAATACATGAGCTGCAATGGTCAAGAATAATGCTGAGGCTACATCCACAACTTTATTTTCAGTGCTCTACTGTTGAGAAATTTTTTTGAAAGATTAGGGTATCTAAAGTCCAAATAATCCTCTCTGAAAGCTAACCAAAAGGGAAAGGAGCACAGAGCAAAAACCTGCTCTCAGACAACATACGGAATGCAAAGCAAATTACTTTTAAAATCTCATTAATTTATTTGTATAAAGCATTCTTTTCCTAAAACATCATAAACAGTACCTTGGAGGGCTAACACTGCACCGAGTTCGCTGGTGGTTTAATAACATCAGCATCAGGCCCTGAGAGGGTTTCAAGATTTGTGGGGAAAGTTGAAGGCCTTTGGGTCCATTAGTCAATCTGACATGCTGGGAAGATCAGATAATTTCTAATCTGTCTTCTAAAGTCAGTGTCTGTTAGAAGCAAGTTCTTTTCAAAGGAGGCATATCAAGTCTTGGCATGCTTGTCTTACACTTAAAAACCTGTAATATTTGCTAACTTGCACTTTATGTCTAAAAAAATATACAATAGTGGAGGGTTTACTGCCCCTTCATAGGAACTCTCCCAGGTTCCTGAGCTGGGAGCCCATAGAGATCCAGCCCATCATGTCCCAGGTGATGCAGTAACATTTCCATTTCAAACAATTCCTCTCATGTCAACTTACAGGATAGACGAGGACCACAATCGCTTCCCTCACATGATTGCTGATGCCAAGTGCCGCCACTCCAGGTGTGTGAATTTCCACGGGCAGCTGGACCACAGTGTCAACTCTGTCCCCATCAAACAGGAGATCCTCGTCCTCCGGAGGGAGCGGAACGGCTGCCACCAATCATTCCGACTGGAGAAGAAAATAATCACTGTGGGCTGCACATGTGTCACTCCCTTGATTCAACACCAGGCTTGAAGGAAGCCAGTAGTGGGAAGGGACACATGGAGGAGAACTTCCTGGCCTCACAGCAGTGAAATGAAGGGACCTGATTCAGTCTCCACAAAACTGAATCAAGTCATAATGATTAGTTAGAATCTATCAGAATGTATTTAAAATGAAGACATATCAGGGCTTGGTTAGGGGTTTTTTAAAAATTATTTTCCTTGAAAATATTGAACTCTATGAATTCAGAATCTGGATGGGCGGAAAAAGTAATGGGAGCTCTTTACACATCATTAGTTTACACTTTGAAATGTCTATTTATGTAATTCTATTTATGCTGGTGAAGAATTTAATAATAATGCATCTGCTTATTTATCTTTGTGTAATAAAAAAGTAGTAAAAAAAACCCCGTGGTGATTGCCTTTCTTTCTAAAGAAGCCTTTTTGACAAGGCAAAAAAATCATTCAGTTCATTTATAGCCATACAAGAGATTTGAATGATGATAAAACCTAAAATTGGTAACATCTAGCTCTGCTGTAGCAGAATGTAAAGCCCACAGAGACAGGCTCATATCATTAACACCATTTTACTGATAAAGAAACTAAGATAGCCAAAGAAAAAATATTTATCAAGTCATGCACAAGAGATTCACATTAAAGACAGACTATCGAAAAAAAAAAAGTAAAAAAAAGAAGCAGTGGGTGACTAGTTATCCACCTAATGATCTAACTGAAAGGAATTTGCAACCATAGGTTCATTGCAGTGCCTCGAATGCTTCTTTGGGTGTAAAGAAACTCCCTCCCCTCAAATGGTGAGCACACTTCCACTGCTGAGTTTTAACTATGGCCTGATGTTATCTGTGATTTTTCAGTCCAACCCATATCAGGACGTTTTCTGTGGAGCAGGATCACTACCCAGGTACATTAGGAAAAATGCACGAGTGAATTGGGTGGATAATTGAAGCAATTAACCACATATTGTTAACCTGCAATCGTAATTTCCTCCGTGCTCATGTCCTTCCACTACTGTGCTTCAAATGTAGAGCACACTGACACAGCACTTCTACCATGGCTGCAATGGGACTTGCGTAGGTGGACTGCAGGTGGGTTTATTTAAAGCACACTTGGGTTACAAGTGCTCAGATGAAAATGTTCTGTGTTTCAAAAAAGCAGGCTGGTTTGAAAAGAGGTGGATGTTTTGTTTTCTGCCATCTCGGGGAGGTGTGAACACTCTCAGGCACTGGCAAAGCACCATCGGAAAATGCAACAGCAAATACAGAATTTTTAGAGATGTAGAGCTCGGGGGTGCAAGTCCCTAATGAGAGTCAAGGTCCTCTCAGGTGAAACCATCTTCTCTGGGTCTGTTAGCTGTGTGAACTGCAGAAGTTATTGTCCCGACTTTTGCTGATGGAATTTATTCCCTCTGGCTGTGCCAGTGAGTCTAAACCCTCTTTAATCTACATCAATCAAAATTAGGTGGTTTAGCCTATAATCTAAACTCCATGGCTACAGGTTTTGTACCATCCTTTGATCTAGCAGACACGTATTGGTCCAATAACAGAATCCAGCATAACAGGGGTTGGAAGACACCTCTGGAGATCATCGAGTCCAACCCCCCTGCTCCAGCAGGGTCATCTGGAGCAGGTTGCCCAGTATCTCAGTGTCCAGGCGGGTTTGGAATCTCTCCAGAGGAGACTTCACAACCTCTCTGGGCAGCATAGACCAGGCTCTGGCATCCTCACAGGAAAGAATATTTTCTTCCAGTTTAGATGAAATCTCCTGGGTTCCAGATGGTGCCAATTGCCCCTTGTCCTGTCACTGGGCATCACTGACAAGAGTCTGGACCCATCCTCTTGACCCCCACCCTTTAGATATTTATAAACATTTATAAGAAAAAAAAGAATTAATAGGGAAATATTGAGTGACTACAGTACCTGCAATCACAACAATGAACCCCTGTCCACACATTTAGTTGCCTTCAAACACTGATATAACTTTGCCTATATGTAGGTATCTGGCAATATATATGATTCTAACAGCTTGTTTACTACCTTATCTCCTACAATTCTTCCTAATGTCTCCTGCAATTCTGGAAGATCATCCCAGATGACTGTCCCAAGAATATTAAGCATGGGAAGACTGCCAAAAAAACCTCAACACTGAGGAGCACTTGTCCATTGAAGTTTTCAAAGAGCTCTGTAAGTATCAGTCCAGGATGATTACAATAGAGCAGACTGCCCTGTCCATTAGATAATCTTCTCAGTGTCCCACTACTTGCTATAGAAGGAGCTTTGGCAAGTTGCCTGCAACAGTCCAAGTAACTTCTAATGGTTAAAAATCACAGTAAGTCCCTCCCTTTATTAGCTGGCAGTGTTGTGCCATTCCCTTGAGTTGGCACATGAGTAATGGAGACTAGTTAGCAATGCTGAGCGTGAGCCACGCTGCGGAAAAAGTCAGAACCAGGTCAGCACGAGATGACGCAGCTGGAGTGTCAAAAAGCTGGCAGCTTTTTACTGCCAGGCTGCACAGATAGTCTGGTCCCCCCTCCAGCAGCATCACTCTGCCTTGGACCATTTACCAATCCAATTAAATCCATGTGTTAGGACATAACAATTTTTAATTTACTTGGCCTTGTGCCAGCTTCTTGCTCACCTCTGTGAGCTGCCCAAATGTTCTACGTCCTCCTGCAGAAGCCTTTGGTAGTTTGATCACCTGGATTTGTTTGCCCTAAGGACTATTTTATTTCCTACTATAAATTCTCTTGCCATTCCGGGTATAATAAGCTAAAATACCAGGATTGTTACTTCCTCGGTAAGCTGAGTATTCCTTCATTTTCCTGTGTTCAATTGGAAAGGTGCAGAGGAATTCCAAACAAATGTACCCTGCCATGAGATCACCTAATTATTGCCTTTGTTTCTCTGGACAAACGTTCCTGAGTGGAGTCAATAATGATCATGAGAGGAGACCAAAGACTGTAGGACCCTCCTTTACCCTTGCACAGCCATTATCTGTTAGAGGTTCAACAGGTAAAACTGTCTCTTTCTTTTTTTTTTTTTCTTTTTTTCTTTTTTTTTTTTTTTTTTGTGAGAGTTTCTGTGCAAATTCCTGCTTTTTTGATATCCTTTAATGATATCATCATGTAAGGGTGGAGTGTGAGAGAGGGGATTGCTGCAAAGCCCCCTTCAACACAAAGTTTTCCGGTCCAGCACCTCTGCCTCTCTCAGTTTCATGTCAGCTTGCAAAATCTGAGCAGCAGCAGTTTAGCAGACAGATTGTTGAGAACCTGTGAGTAAAACCGAGCAGAAAGGGAAGTCTGAGACTGGGTTTGTGTGGCAAACGATCAGATAACCACGGTCATCATTGCCAGTTATCTAAGCAAGATGTTCAGATGCCAGATGCTTGTAAAAGGCAATACAGATTCAACAGTCTGGTACGCCTTAGGACATGAAGGAGGTCAGAAGTACAGAGTCCAGAAGTCAGAAATAAAAAGAAACCCCACAAAAATTATAGGAGCAAATTAGAGAACATATAAATCATCTCTGTTAATTTACTGGAACAGGGAACCTCTGTCATGATGCAAATACATTGCACTTAATAAGAACACAGGTAAAACAGAAACATAACTTGTTGTACTCATAAAACTACTAAAATTCACTTATTGAATGCTTTGTCCAAAACCCAATATTTTGAATAGAGACCTCTCAGTCCATGACCCTCAAAGAATATCAAATATACTTCTAATCCTTTGTTGAAGTTACAGAAAAGGGTGGGAAAACTGAGATAGTTTTCTGAAAGAAAAATAAATAACTAAAAGGAAAAGTTATACAGAAAACAGAAGTGAATTTATCTGAAGAGCTAAAGAATTGAAGGTGCTGCCACTATCCAGTCTTGGAAGTACAGAGAATAATAAACAAATGTAGAAAATGTTTTTCATGAGGAGCAGAGACAGAAAGTGTGTTTTGTTTCTGACAGCTGAGACTCAGAGAAACCTGGCTCACTCTTGCAGGTCAACACATCCACTGGTCAAAGCACAGGTCTGGGAGGAGACATCTACCTGGGATTACATCACTGCTGTGTCAGCCCATTTTAATTCACAGGTCTCTGCATCATCCTGCTTCCAATATCCCATGAGAGCTGCTACCCAATGGGATCTTACTTGAGCTGCCAAAGCAGACACAGACAGGGGGGGAGTGAGCAAGGGGACAGGGAAAGGAGATTAGTGAGAGGCAAGCAGAAGAGGAAAGGAATAGAAAAATCCACAAGACTCAGATACCAACCTGTCACCTTAGGTTTCTTAGTCCAACAGGTTACAAGAAGACATTGTGGGACTCCTACTGTATCTACAGCTGTGTCTTCTCCTTCTGGTAAAACAAATGAGTCCCTGAAGGCTGCTCTAAGCTACATTTCAGAGCCAGAGAGGTTCAGGTGGACATCCAGGGGCTGGGTTTGTTGTTGCAAGGAGAACAAACCCAAGAAAAACTTTTAGCAAAGGCTGTTTCTCAGCTGTGAACTCTACTTGCTCTTTGTGGTGGTATGACTCTGCTGTTTACAAGAAGCGTAAACTTGTTTGCTGTGTTCTTAGATTGCTGGGAATGAAACCCTACCACCTACCTCATTGCAAAAGCCAGCATCTGAAAAATAGCCAGGCTCGTATTTACAACCAACTGCACTCTAAGAATGATGCCATTAGAAGGAAATAACACTTTTGTTTAGAAACAATCCCCACATACGAGCTCATGCCTTGCTGAGAGGTGTGTGGTTTGCAGCCGACGGTGCTGGCTGCAAAACCTCATGACCCACGGGTGAGACTTCCTTAATTAGCTACCTTTGCATTTCCTTAATTAACTACTTCATAATACACCCAGTCAGAACAACTCTTAAGCTAGGCTGGTGGGTGCTTAAGACCATCAACTCAGCACAGGAGCCGACATCCCTTTAGCAATCACAGACACAATGCCAAAACAATTTTGTCTGGAGAGAGAAATGTAGGTTAGTTTTCTCCCCACCGGGCGAGTGAAGAGAAACAACGAGTGAGGGACAACCCCCTGAGCTAGGTTTACAGAGAGGGAGAGAAATAGGTCAGGAGTAAGAAGTGGGGTGTGCAGAGAGCAATTTCCTGGTCAGTGGTTACTGTAAGAGGAGAGCTGGTGTTACACAAGAGTCAGCAGCAGACGCCTCCATGGGTTTGCTCTCCACCACATGAAGAGCTTGGTGGTCATAACAAAACAGCTGCTGCCAGAAATGACTACATATGCTTGTAACTGAATGAGATGGTTTCTCCACCTTATTACCCGTGGCTTGTCAAACTGGATCCCAGTGACCCGTTGGGCAGGGAATACTCTTGACAAACAAGCAGCAAAGGAGTCATTTAGACCCGGTGTCTTCTCTGACCTACTCAGCAGAAGGAACCTAGAGTCTTTGCCAAGTGGAGTTGGTCCCTTCTCCCTAGGAACAAGAGACAGGACAAGAGGAAACTGCCTCAGTTTTCTCCAGGGGAAGTTTAGGTTGGATATCAGGAAAAACTTCTTCACTGAAAGGGTGATGAAGCCCTGTCCCAGGCTGCCCAGATAGTGTTGGAGTCCCCATGATCCCTGGATGGGTTTCAAAGCCATGGAGATGTGGCTGAGGGACATGCTTAGTGGTGACCTGGCAGTGCTGGGTTAATGATTGGACTTGATGACCTTAAAGGTCTCTTCCAACCCAAACAATTCAGTGATTCTAATTTGAAGAATACTTGCACACAGGTTTACTCTGCTTTAAATGAGGGTAAACAAGGAAATACAGATTTAAGTCTCCACTAGTGGAAACCAAAACCAGATATCTGAGAATCTATCTCAGTTCTGGATGAAAGGTGAGTAATGTTAAAAAACCAAAAGCAACACTGCAAGAATCTGATAACTACTGAGTGTTGCTAAACTGTGCTCCTTGTGTAGCTAAGGGGGAGAAAGAAAGGGCAATTCCTTCTTTTCTAAGTTAGGACATCTCAGCTCAGCTGGCAGCCTTGGGCTAGAGGTGCTTGTTCCTTGTTTTCTTGATTTGGGGGGATCCTCAGCTACCACTACAAGGCCAGCACCTGCTATTTTGCTGGCTAAAATGCTGTGAGATGGAGCCACCTTTGAACATTTTCTGCACTCTTGCTCAGTCAGATAGTGAAAAGAATGTTGCTTATAAGGATGATGTCTTGTCTGGAAGGAGATCAGACAAGCCTTTCCCAGCTCCCATGAACCATGCTAGACCCCCATCCCAAATTTTGGCTACAGCCCTGCCATGCGGTGTGTCCCATCTCTTTTCCCACCATCCCTAAAAGACCATTCCCAAGGTTTAGAGAACCCATCTCCATTGCCAGCTCTCCCAGCACAGCCTGTATAACCTTCCTTCACCACTCCCACGCCTTTTTTTGCATCTTTTCATCTGTTTAGTCTGCAAGTTCTCATGCAGTCCCTCATACTCATATCAAAAGACAAAAAAAAAGTGATCTTGGCTGAAATCTCTCAGTGCTACTGCAGCTTCCATCCATTCTCTGTGTCTGCTTTCAGTCTGAGCTTAAATAAACCAGTATTCTTTTAAATAAAGTACAGATTTTATTCATCAAATAAATTATTGTATAAATACAGATAATCATTCACCATTTTTAGGATAATCTCATCATGTACAAATCCATTAATACAGTCATAAATAGAAGATATAAATAGAAATATAACCTCTCATTAGTTCTCCCTTTTACCTCTTAGTGCAAGTGGACTCAATTCTCTCCCCAGATGGTCTGAAGTTAAGTCTGGGTGACACAAACCCAGAGCACAATGAGAATCAAGAGTAGTGGCACTTACACCAGTTACACTAGTAATAAGCTAGCAAGCAGGGATGAACAGAGAAGAAAAAGGGGCTAGGGGATGAGAGAGGGAGGGATAGGTGCAGGAGGAAGAATACTATGTGGCAGTGCTGGTTGGCATGTATCCATTAGGGTAATTTATTGCCAAGGAAAACTTTTGAAGCTATAATTAATTGATTTACCAAGCTGATGTAAGCTGCAGTAAGAAATAAAATATAAACAAACAAACAAATAAATAAATAAAGGCCCTGCTTTACTACCTCCCTGTTGGAATCACAAACAAAACCCTTTCTCCATCCCACTTTCTCCCCTCCATCACCAGCTCCCACTGACTTCCATTCAGAAATTAACAGCAAGAATCAGTACTTCCATGGGGTGATTTGCTCAGATTTAGGAAGCATAAGTCATATTGAGTTCTTACAATGAAAGGCTGCCATCTCATCAAAGAGACATTCATAGGAGACTTTTTTCCCTCCTGCTGTTGTCTCTCTTTCTAATCCCTCCTAGGACTGGTGTTGGACAACCGGAGTGGCACACGTGCAGCCCACGGTGATGACTTTCTTCTCCAGGCGGTAGGTGGGCAGGCAACCCCCCTGCTCCCTCCGGAGGACGAGGATCTCCTGTTGGATGGGGACGGAGTTGAGGCTGTGGTCCTCCTGCCCCAGTGGGTTCACACAGCCAGAAAGGCGGCACTTGGCGACAGCAATCACGTGGGGGAAGCGGTTGGGGTCCTCATCAAACCTGGGGATGGGGACACAAAATGCTTTTATGCACTTGCACAACATGGTTTGGCAGGGTCTTCTTGGTTATCTCCATGAAAGCACCTTACTACTTACCCATGTATCTTCACTACGAAGCATGGCCAAAGAATTTCCCCATCTTCAACATTTTTAGAACACTTTCCTAGAAATTAAATCAATTTGGGGAGCATAATATTGCCATGTATTTTTTTTAGGAGTTAATGGATGAAGTAGGAGGTGGGTGAAATACAGAACTGTTTGCAAGTGGACTGTTAATTTTTGTTTGCTTTGATTTTAATTTCAGCATTCAAGAATTTCTTCTGTTTAGAAAACAAAAAAAGGTAAAATTACAATGTACTACCATTATCCTTTTACTAGAGGAATAATTAGTTTTATAATTATTTTAACCCTATAAAATGCTCCAGGCTTGGGAAAGAGTGGCTGGAAAGCTGCCCAGCAGAAAAGGATGTGACAGTGCTGGTCGACAACTGGCTGTAGATAAGCCAGTGTGTGCCCAGGTGGTCAAGAAGATCACCAGCATCCTGGCTTGTGATGATGCTGGTGTGGCCAGCAGGACTAGGGTAGGGATCATCCCCTTAAACTGGGTACTGAGGACGTTTCCCCTCGAATCCTGGGTTCAGTTTTGGATCCCTCACTCTCAAAAGGAGGAGCTGGAGCATGGCAAGAGAAGTATAACAGAGATGGGAAAGGGTCTGGAGCACAAGTGTGGTGAGGAGCAGAGGGACCTGGGGTTGTGGAGCCTGGAGAAAAGGGAGACCGCCTCACTCCCAACAACTCCCTGACAGGAGGTGGGGTTGGTCTCTTCTCACAAGAAACAAGCAATAATTCAAGAGGCAATGTCCTCAGGTTGTGCAAGGGGAATTTTAGGTTGGACATGAGGAAAAGTTTCTCCCACAGAAAGGTTGCCAAGCGTTGGAGAAGACTGACCAGAGAAGTGATGAAGTCCCCCATTCCTGGAGGTATTTAAAAGCGATGTAGCTGTGGTGCTGAGGAACACTTTATTGGTGGGTTTGGCATCGTTGGGGGTTTGAATGTCAGACTCAATGACCTGAAAGGTCTTTTCCAACTTAACCTATTCCATGATTCTATGATGTTTAGAAACTACTCTTATTTCCCTTTGCACAGCAAACAGTTTCTTTCAGGGAAATCCTACCCAACATCAAAATGTGCATGTCAAGAAGCATTTGTAATGCTCACAGGACTCCAGGCATTTGCTGAGAACTATCAATCATTCACCACAAAAAAACCCACATCTTTGTAGCAGAACCATTGAAATTTAGATAACAACTAAAGTGTTACCTGTAATCCCAAGGAGCAAGAGACCGGTTCCTGACATCGTGGAACATTCTAAAGGTATGATCTGAATTGCTGATACGAATGTCAACTTTCACTGCTGTGGGGAACTGGAGATCTTTTTGGTTCAGGCAATCTTCACTGAGCCTCACAGAGCCCCCAAGCTTGCGGGGTTGAGGATTAACTGCCCTCCTATGGGGTGAGCTCCTTACGGTGAGTGCTAGAACCAGCACCAAAAGCAGTGTTCTGAACTGGAAGAGAGAAAGGTGTTGTTAGCTCTGTTTAGTCAAGAAAGAGAGCACAAAGATCCAAATCTTAACTAGACTGGACCATTAGCATACCATCTTCATGCTTCTGTTTGGGTGAGGCTGGCCAGCATGAGCAGATAGCACAATGAGGCCAGTAATAATCATCATCATCACAACAGATACTAAACTCTGATTCAAATTCTGATTCATAGTTGTCTCTGCACCAAGAACAGCATCTCTCCATCAAATTATGAAAGATCCTCCTCCACAGTCAAACAGCAATGCCACCTCTACAAGGTGGGGTAAGGACTCGAGATGACCTAGGCCTAGAAACCTAGTGAGCAATCTGCTTTCTTAGGACGGGAAAGGTTGGTCACCTAGCAACCATCTGCTGGAAATAACCCAATAACCCTTTTCTCAATGAAATCTGAGATTCTTGGGCCATTCCCAGGAGCTGGGCTTTTGGGAGAAGCAGACATGGAAACACAAAGCTTTTGAGAAAATCACAAGAGTTGAGAATGCTGCAAATCCTACCCAGGTTGACATTTAAATGCAGAGACATTCACTTCACAGTTAAATTCTAGCCATTTTGATAAAGGACTGTCCTTCCCAACCCCACATCAACAGTGCTGCACTTACAGATAAATAATGGATATCAGTGGCCTCCCTCTCACTCAAGCACCAAACCCATTTGCAAAAGCTCAGGACAGAAAGCTGTATCAGACAGCCTTAGCATCCCATTGAGCTCCCACTAAGACCAGGAGGGTTAATGGTAGATAACAGCATTGTAAGACCTATATTCTGCTTTTTCTCTTGCAGAAAATATATCTTAAGCACTTACCCCTGCAGTGTAGCTGGCAAAAGCCATGGCAACCTCCCTGCTGCTTCAGGTGTATGGATGCACACAGTGACAGAGGACAAGTGTTCTCCTCTGAGGCCTCTTCCACTCTGCGTGTGTCTCAAAGGCAGCTGTGGTCTCCTTTTTATAGTGAAGTTCAAGCACCACCATCCTTTCCATTGCTGCATACAGCTGGTGTTACCTGACCTGAGGTTAGGAGCTGATATTTCATTTTCTAGCCCACTTCCTTCCGTCTTCCTCAAGAAAGGGGAGGGCAGATAGCATGTCATGAGGATCCCAAATCAGTCAATGCACTTTATTCAGGCAGATAAAGAGATAAGGGAAGAAAATGAAAGAAAAAAAAAAAATCAGGCATTTTTTTTTATTTCCCCTTTCCACCCCCTCTTTCTAATATTAATGTTCTCTCACCACAAACACATCAGTGGATACACTTCCACGTGCCTCACACAAACCAAAGGGACATCAGCAAGCTGCAAAGTCAGGCACCCAGCAAAGGTTTCAAAATGAGGACAAGACATGGAACATCACTGTTTAACCTCCTTTTGCTTCATCTCCACAATCCACCCTCACCTCATCTCAGAGATCCCTGTGTCCTGCTCTGACCAAACAGGAGAAGATTAGATGTCCAAGGGAAGTCCTCTTGTGGAACCTCAGGGCACCAGGAGCTGGGATGCCTTCCTCACTCATTGCTGAGATCCATGTTGACATGTTTTTCACAGGTCTTTGATAAATTCATGCATGCTGTGTCAGGGCCTTGAGCACACAAATTGGCCTTACTGGCCTTGATCAGCATCACCATGGTTTTCATCAGGAGCTCCATTTCAGTTCAGCTTTGGGACCCCAGTCCCTGCCTGAGCTATGGTGTAGAAGTGTTGGTTTTCTGCTCTTTCTCTAGACTTGTCTACTGGGTGGACCTTGGAGTAGAGTTTCTCCAGAATGACCTCCTTGGACATAGGTGATAGACCATCTTCATGGCCATACTGTACTGCATTTTGCCTAGGCCTTTTAGATCCTTTCCTTTCCCCAACTGTGCCCCTTCCCCATAACATCCCATTATAAGCCTTTGCAATGTCCCAAAATGCTCTTCCCAGCACACCATAAAGAGACACACACCCATCACAAGGTGATGTGGAGAAAACCTCCTCCATTGTCTTATCACTCTCAACAACACCCTGACAGGAGGTTGAAGCCAGGTGGGGCTCCAGAAAATCAGGAGCCTCGTACAGATTGATGGCATTTTCTTTTGAGAAGGGACTAATCTGGTCCTTAGTCTACCACCTCTCTTGAGTAATACCAGCAGAAATCTCCATCTACTGATGCTTGATGTCACTGCAGGATGTTGTCATGATTTTGTGGTTTTATTCCACTGACAGTTCAGAGACCAACAACTCATGTCACGTAAATTTTTTTATATTTCAGGTTACTAAGTTCACCTGAAGTAATACCGATTTTGTGACGCACGTTCCTATTCTGACTGTTCACCTCTATATAGTCATGAGTGCAGTTATTGAGGCATGAGGATGGGAGACCAAGAGAGGACAGAATTACCAGAAATCCACTTTTATAGCCCAGAAACTGACTCCCCCCCCCCTTTTTTTTTTTTAAACTATAATCACTCACCGTGAAAGGAAAAGGGATTGCCATGAAAATGGGTTGGATTTTACAGGTACAGAGTTAAGTGGAAATTGATGTGTGCCGTGAAACAATGGTGTCATCACACAAAATACTGGGTTATTAGCCCTGACCATCACTTTCCACTCACATCTGTTCTCTTGAGTGGCCTATAACCTCAGCAAGGATTCCCTCTCTTACCTGAAATTTCCTATGACCGAACTTGTCTTGAATTGAAGTTCACCGAAAATTTGATCTAAAAGAGGTCACCTAATGTGAATCAGGGAGGAAAAAAACACTCAGTATCTCAAAAAGTTTTCACTCCCATGTTGCAAGGGCTTGGAGCAGGAATCAAAGAATAATCAGGGTGGAAAGGACCTCCTAGATCATCAGTTCCAACAATACCTACAACATCAAAAAAACTAAATACCTGATCATAAGAAAAGTTATGGGGAAAAAAGAAAAGAATGAGGACATGAAATAAAAAAAAAAAGGTTTCATGTCACTGAGAAGTCATCTATACTGGAGTTACTATAAAGAAAACCACTGTTTGCACTGAAGGATTCATTGCATACTTAGGTTAAATTTTCAGGCAGGAGACAGAATAGTTTGGGTTGGAAGGGGCCTTTAGAACTCATAGATGGTAGCCACACTTTAATGACATGACCATTTTCTGCTCTGCAAGCAGTTGTTCTGCCATGAGGGAGGGACTAGGGAGAGTAGATACATCTGGAATCCTAACAAATTAAAAAGATTTATCTGAAAGGAAAGTTTCTTTAGAACCCTCTGTCCCATTGCCACCCTGCCCCATGGATGGAGCCCATTGGACCCAGTGTTGGAGTCTGCATCCCAGGAAGCCACTATGATTTCTGCTATTAGAAATTGCAGAAATTAGACACAGCCTTTTAGAGGCAGGTGACTGAGCCAGCTCAGCTGAAGAACATCAGGGCACCTTCCATAGCCTGAAGCAGAAAAGGAGATAATGAGACTGATGTTGTCACCCCTGAAATCTCGAATGCCAGGGCAAATAAACACTTCAGAGCTGAGCTCAGTGGGTCAGCCGAAGCCCAAGCACAGGGCAGGGCCCATACCTCCAGCAGCTTACTCCTGCCTCACTGGCCACCGCAGGTTTTTCCTTTTGTGATGTGTGACACCATCAAATCACCCACCTTCTGGTGTCAAGAGCTGACTGTCCACATCTGTGCTTGTCCCTGGTGGGGTTTGCTGACGGTGATTTATCACATCGACAAGATTCATGACCAAGTTGTAGACCACAAGCCAAGAGACATGATCTGAAAACACCAAATTTTGAGGGGAAATGTGACTGGCTGAGTGTGCCACAGACACCTCCTAATGGGGCCACTGTCGTGCAGAGCTCCAGCACGACAGCGACCACAGCTCTGTGTCACTGCTGGTGGCCCTTAGAGGGGACCATTGACACCTCCAGGCTCCCTCTACGGGCAAACCTCATTTTCAGCTGCAACCCCTGGCTTAGCTTCACACCTCCAGTCACCAGTGAGGAATGATTCCAGTAGAGGTGCTGCTACACTGGGGCTGAGCAAGGGGCACAGATGAACTAAGTTCCTTTTCAAGATCCCTTCCAGTTTAATTTGGCACCATCCCAGGGGAGGTTGTCTGGGGCTCTGAGCAACCTGCTCTAGTTACAGATGTCCCTGCTCAGTGCAGAGGTGTTTGGACTAGGTGACCTTTAAAGGTCCCTTCCAACCCAAACCAGTCTGTGATTCTATGCATTACCTACCCTGCAGCTCCTCCTGCTGTCTTGTCACATGAAATACAATATCGGCAGTTCCACAGGTATAAGGACAGGGAAACCATCAGTCTTAGCAGAAACAGAAAAAGAGATGGCTCCAAAAAGCCATTGTTGTCAAATGTCCTCACTGTCCCCTATTGTGACCTACAAAGTGGAACAGCCTCTAAAAGTCAGAGGGAAGTGGGGAGAGAGGAAGATGACAGGATCCCCAGTCCTACAGTAAGGCAGTGTCATAGAATCATAAAATGGGTATTTTTGGAAGAGACCTTTACAATCATCCAATCCAAACATTAACCACCAACACATGTCCCTCAACACCACATCTCCATGGCTTTGAAACCCCTCCAGGGATGGGGACTCCACCCTGGGCAGCCTGGGCCAGACACTGACAACCCTTTCAGGGAAGAAATTTTTCCTCATGCCCAACCTGAACCTCCCCTGGTGCAGCTTGAGGCCATTTCCTCATCCTATTCAAGAGATGGTTTGTCCTAGATCAGTGCTGCAGAAATTAGTGGGAACTTTTCAAGCATCCAAGCAACTTTCCAGTAGAAAAATCCATCCTACACCATGAAAAGTGGGTACCTCTGGCCCATTGCTGCTCCCAGGTGTTTTGCAGCATGGAACCACCACAGAAGTGGCCATGCAGGAGCTGGCTCAGTTTCTATCTCAGACCCACAAAGCTCAGGACAAAATCTGAGCCAGAGCAACTCTGACCACGATTAACTCACCTTCACTCCTCTGCAGTTTTATGGACCATACCCAGCCATAGGTCAGAGGTCACTCTGTAGAAGTACAACACATGCAACCAGAGATCTTCAGGATGCTGCAAACTTGCAAAATCATGTCAGCCCACAGGACCTATGGAGGCTGCAGGATCCCAGCTCCCTGTAGCTTTGACCTTTCTTTGTTAGAGTTTCCTTCCATTTGTGTCACTCCCATTTTATTCACAAGGGCACAATCCCAGGACAGGAGCAACAGGACACCAAACCCAACTGCACCAGGGACTTGTCCCCAGGGCAGCTCTGAGCATCCCAGGTTCTTCCCACTTTCTTGGGGGTCAAATCAGGGCTGTGAATTCTAAAAATCAAGTTGACTCCTGGGCAATGAAGCAGGTCAGGCTACACCTGCCCCTCCATCACCAGACACTGTCCTCCACAAGAGGGGCAGGAAGAGTTGGGGAAGAGGCTGATCATGGACAACAAGACAGCCATGAGGCATCTAACTGTGAGACAAGCAGATCTAGCCTCTGTAACTGGGAAAAAAAAAAAAAAAAAAAAAGAGAGAACAGGGGAAATATAAAATGTTTACTTTATTAGAGCTCT
This sequence comes from Corythornis vintsioides, assembly GCA_025447755.1. NCBI lineage: Eukaryota > Metazoa > Chordata > Aves > Coraciiformes > Alcedinidae > Corythornis > Corythornis vintsioides. Next base: position 11,502 of record JAOEGS010015503.1, on the reverse strand, counting down.
CCTATTGCTTCCTACCACCATTGCTATTGAATGTTGGATTTTTCAACCCTCATCTTTATTATTCAAAGGCTGGAACTGTTGCCCCCAAAGCTTATCACAACACATTAAGAACACTGAGAATTTTCACTCAAGTTTTCCCTTTCAGGTCCTCGCAGAAACAAACCTCTTCCTGAATTTTTGAAGACAGCAAAATTAGGAGAGCTTCCAGAGCTCTCAGCATTTTTTAGTGCCAGCAAGGCACAGAGAGGACTGTAAAGTGCACAGACTTTTGAGCTCCCCAAAAGTTCAGCTCAGCCGGATGAAGCGTTCAGGAGAGAGATGAAGGCAAACACTAGAGTCTCCAGACTGAGAGTCCACAAGAATTTGAGCTCTTCCACCCAGAGGCTCAGATTAAGAAGACAATGTCATCAGACACCATGATCTGGTTGTCATCTTGCATGTGGGCCAGTGCCACCTTCACTTCAGCCATCGAGAAGGGCTCAGGGTTGTCACGGTTGATGGACTCCATCATGCTCTTCAGACCCACAGACTGGGCGTGGGAAGTTTTGAAGACCTCCAGGAGGGCAGCCTTGAATGCTTTCAACCTGCTCAGGCAAGGTGAGAAGAGAACCCACACTCAAGACCACAGTTCCATCTTAGCCCTTCCCCATTCCTGAAGTGGCATCCAACAGGAACACCAAAACCAGATATGGAAGCATCTACCACAGATGCAACTCCAGCATTGGCCAACAGCTTGGACAGGACGTGCAGGGATAGACAACCCCAGCCCCAACTCACCTTGGCTCAGCCAACTCCAGCTTCTTTCCTTCACCAGCAGCCGAAGCTTCAGGTGTTTTGGGAGCGTGTGCCTGGACTGGAGCAGAAAGAAGAGTTACCTTCAACCTGTCTGGTGTCCAAGCACCCAGCAAGCAAAAGAACTTGGCCTTAGCATGGGGTAGGCAATATAAAATTCCCTCCCAATGTTGTTACTTCTGCAGCAGTTTGGAAGAGGATGGAAAAAAACTAGTCAGCAAAATGAACACTCCTGTCCCACATGACCACAGAGGGTTAAAAATAAATTCATCTTGATTCATGGGCTGGATGGTACCACATCAGGGATCCTGAGTGACCCTAAAGCATCGCTGCTTCCCAGGGTGTACAGATCCACCAGGGCAAAAGGCCTCAGCACCCTCAGGAGTCAGTTGTCACCATAACCCCAGGAACTCACCCTCTGGCATCTCCTCCTCAGCATCACTGAAGTCGTAGGGGTCATAGGAGTCCCCCTCGCCTCCTCTCCGTGCTTTCTTCCTCCTGGAAGGGGAAGAAAAGATCACCCCTGCTCCAGCTGAAGGGTAAACCTCAGCAGACCCCAACTCCAAACACCTGGAGATGTCTGGCCAAGACCACAGAAGGTACCTGCAGCTTACATGTAAGCCACCCTCCAGCCACAGACTCCTGCACAGGGCACGGGACACAGAATGGCACTAGTCCCAAGGGTTGTGGCTGTCAGAAGGGTTTGATGGAAGGGACCTTTAAAGGACATCTAATCCAACCCCCCTGCACTGAGCAGGGACATCTGTAACTAGAGCAGGTTGCTCAGAGCCCCAGACAACCTCACCAGGGATGGGGCAGCAACCACCTCTCTGGGTACCTTGGGTCAGGGTCTCACCCTCCTTACCATAAATGTTTTTTTCCTTATGTCTAATCTCCATGTAGCCTCCAGAGGGGTCTCCCCAGAGCAGAGCAAAGAGGCAGGATCCCCCCCATGGCCCTGCTGCCCACACTGCTGGGGGTGCAGGCCAGGGTGCCAGTGCTGGTGGGGGCCGGCTCAGCTCCAGCTCCTCCCCACCAGCACCCCCAAGTCCTTCTCTGCAGGGGTCTCTCCTCCAGACTAGGCTGACACCAGGGGTTGCCCCAACCCAGCAGCAGGACCTTGCACTTGGCTTTGTTGAACCTCATGAGGTTTGCATAACTATTCAGTAATACTGGTCCCAGCATGGACCCCTGAGGGACACCACTGATCTCCATTTGGACACTGAGTCACTGACTGCAACTCTTGGGACATGTCCACTCAGCCAGTTCCTTACCCAGGAAACAACCACGTCCCTCTAGTACAAACTGGGGGGAGTAATTCATTAGCTTGAGCAAAACATGGAGTACTTCCCCAAGGCCAGCACTGCCCACTAAACCCTCAGATGAGGCTGGTGTCCCTTGCATGACATCTGCCCCCACCCTTGCTCTGTCTCATACCTCTTCATCCTGTGCTCTTCTGTGGGCTGAGACTCTTCATCCTCCTCCACCTCGGTCTCCGAGTCGTCCTCCACCCGCTTTTTGCGCTTCTTCTCCTTCTCCAGCACCTGTGCAGCAAAAATGGACTCAGGCCCTTTTCCACTCAGGCTGCTTTTAGGGGACCAATCCCAAGGGACCCAAGGTTCCACCATGATGGTCCCATCCCACATAATCACCAGGAAAGGACTTTGTAACAGCCCAGGGTGCTCAGCACCAAACCCAGACTTTCTGATGACAGCTGGGAGAGTTGGGGTTGTTCAGCCTGGAGAAGGCTTCAGGGAGACCTTCTTGTGGCCTTCTGAAGAGGGCCTACAAGAAATCTGGCGAGGGATTTTTACAAGGGTTTGTAATAACAGGATGAGGAATAATGGCTTCGAACTGGAAGAGGGGAGATTTAGATTAGGAATTAGGAAGAAACTCTTCACTGTGAGTTTGGTGAGACACTGGAACAAATTGCCCAGGGAAGCTGTGGATGTCCTAGCTCCTGGAAGTGTTCAAGACCAGGCTAGATGGGAGTCTGAGCAACCAGGTCAGGTGGGAGGTGTCCCTGCCCATGGCAGGGGGTCTAGAACTGGGTGATCTTTCAGGTCTCCGTTTCCAGCCCAAACCAGCTTCTGATTCTATGATGACTGCAGAACCCCTTGAGCACCAAGGGACACCTTCCCCCACACCTTTTTGAAGTAGGCAAACTGCACCAGCTCCAAAGCTGCCTCAGCATCCTGCAGATCAACAGTCTTGTTCATCCTGGCCTTAGCATGGGCCGTGGAGAGGCGGATCAGGGTCTCCAGCGTACGGGCCGTGACAGGGGAGGTCTGGTGGAGAACAATGAGAGGTGGTTCTGGGAGGCTGATTCCCACTGTGGCATCCCACCAAAGGTGGAAAAAAACCCCGAAAGGGAGTGTGTGCCTCAGTGTCCCCCCTCTTGGCCCAAAAGGGAGCTGCTCCCGAGACTCACCCGGGCGACGTCGGAGTTCATCTGGCTCTGGCTGCGCAGGCGAGAGTACTCCTCTGCTATGTAGCTGGCTGACTCCTCGGTCAACACAGGTTTGATCATCTTTGCTACGTGGATGTACTTCTTCATGAACTCCATGCTGACAGTCCTCTCCCTGTGGGGAACACACGCACACCCCTGTCCTCCAAGGTGGGGATGGGCAAAGGGTCTTTGCAGAAGGAGGCTTCCTGTTTTTTTGGGGTTTTTTTAATCTTTCACAGGCACCCAGGTTTGTGGGGAATTCAGCTCCAGATGTTCCCCACCTGCCTGGTGTGAGAGATCATGCCAACAGCAGGGCTTCCATGGTACCCTGCCCACGTACTTCCCCATGGACCATCTGGCCCCAGCAGTCAGCCACTGCCTGGGATACTCAAGCCAAACCCATCAACTCACAGCGCTAGAAACCCCCCCAAGTGCTCCAGGACACATGGAATGAAAGACTCACTTGCGGCGGTTGGGCCCATGCAGGAGGTCATCATGTTTCTCATACACTTGGAGCTCCTGTTCCTCCTCCTGCACAAAGTCAGGGTCATCTGTAGCCAGAATCTCCACGGCACTGCCCAAGGGCATGGCTGGAGAGGGGAGAGTCACAGGGAATGAATGGGCTTTTTAGCCTCTGGAGCAACTTTCAAAAGCCACCAAAAGCAACAAAACCAGGGATGCTAAGCCCGAAGAGCTGTCACCACCCACCAAGGGGTGACAACCCTCTGAGGAAGGACGTAGAGGTTGCAGTTATAACCAACTCACCATCCCCATCCTGCTCGTTGGGGTTGCGGTAGCGGTGCATCCGCAGGACATGGTCTGAGATCTCCCTGTCCTGTTCAGGATCCATCTGGTCCAGCACGATGAAGAGCAGGTCAAAGCGGGACAGCAAGGAGTCCTGCAGGCCAATGTTCTCCATGGGTGTCTTGTACTGGTCGTACTGCAAGAGGACAACATAAGGGATTATAGGAGACCCTCGTGGACTACTCTCAGCTGACAGGGAGGCTGAGAGGACCTCCTCAGGTTAGGCCATGAAAGATGGATGTCCAGGCAGCAGGACACCACACAGCAGTAAGGTCTCTTCTCCATCCTGGAAGTGGAATCAGCTTTGACTTGAAAACACCTGTTTTTTGTGATCCCAGACCAGACCACGGCTGAGGTTCATCACGAGGATGTGTCTAACAGACTGCCCTGAGACACTCAGGCAGCACTAAGCTGGGGTGAGAAACCCCACAACCCCCTCCTCTCCTCCAGAAGGTCCACAAGCACCAGCAGAGGCCAAACCAACCAGGTCCTCACTGCCCTATGAACCCCACACCCATCAGGAGCCAAGACACAGGTTTTGGAAAAACTTTTGGGGTCCAGCAGCATCCACCTCCACCTCCACCTCCACCAGCATCCCTCCCTAGGGAGGGGCCCCTCAAACAACGGCACTCACCCGGCCGTAGACGGGGTTGGCGGCGGCCAGGACGCTGCAGCGGGAGTTGAGGCGGGCATGGATGCCGGCCTTGGCGATGGTGACACGGCCCTGCTCCATCACCTCGTGGATGGCCGTGCGGTCAATGTCGGACATCTTGTCGAACTCGTCGATGCAGACCACCCCCCGGTCAGCCAACACCATGGCCCCGGCTTCCAGGCGCCGCTCGCCTGGGGTGGAAGGAGAAGGGAAGAAAGGGAAAGAGGATCATCCTCTGTCATCAGTGGTATCCTGCAGCCCCATGTGTCTCCTGCCCTGCCAGCCTCCTCCTCCACCACAGCAAGCATCGCTGTAGAACAAACAGCAACCTTTGAACTTAGGTAGAAGGAAGAATTTTTTTTCCCAGTGCTGGTGGTGAGACTCTGGCCCAGGCTGTCCAGAGAGGTGATCACTGTCCCATCCCTGGCACCATCCCAGGTGAGGCTGGACAGAGCTCCAAGCAACCTGCTCTAGCTGCAGATTCAGCACAGGGGGCTAGATGACCTTTAATGACCTTCCCACCCAAACCAGTCGGTGATTCTATGATCTTGCCAAATCCCTCCCAGGTGGTGACAAGCACCCCTGTGAGCTTCCCCTGGGAACCAGCCTGCTCCTCACCAGTTTCTTGGTCCGTGGTGACAGCAGCAGTCAGGCCAACACCGGAGGAGCCTCTACCGGTGGTGGGGATGGCGCGGGGCGCGGTGCTGAGCACGTAGCGCAGCAGCTGAGACTTGGCAACAGAAGGGTCTCCTGAAATGGAGAAAAACACCTTTAATAACCAGACATCACCTGCATACTCTGTCCACTTCGGGGCTCCTCAGTGCAGGGCTGGGTGAGGGGGAAAGGGGATAGAAGGGGGTGTGTCCAGCCTTCAGAAAATACAGTGGCCACATGATCTTCTTGATTTCCCAATGAGAGCAAATAGAGAAGAGGGAGACAGAGTTTTGAGAGGTGATGGGATCAGAGGCAATGGGGACAACTTACAACACAGGAAAACCCTGTTGGGTGGTAGAAGAAGAAGTGGTGGTTGAACACTAGGACAGTGGCCCACAGAGGTTGTGGGATCCCATCCCTGGAGATATTCAAAACCAACTGGACAATCCCAAAGCAACTTGATCTACCAGTGACACTTGGATCAGAGGCTTCTGAAGGTCCCACTTAACCTCAATTAATCTATGAAAAATGCTCCTTCATCTCCATCCCCCAACACCACCAAGGGTGATTCTACCCAGCCCTTCCAGACCTATCAGCAAGATGTTGATGTCTCCTCGGATGCGGCTCCCGTTCTCCAGGATCTTCTCCACCCCTCCAAGCAGCATGCAGAGAATGGCCTTCTTGATGTACTCGTGCCCATGGATGCTGGGAGCCAAGGACTTCGCCAGCTGGTCAAAGATATCCTAAAGCAGAAGAGGCAAAGCACAGCCTGTCAGATGGCTCCCCCAAGTCAATTTCAGCACACAAAAAATAATCTTATTCCTATCACAGAACCACGTGGATCACAGTTATTTAGAAAGGAGAAGATCAGGATTTTCTTTCAATGGGGCTCTGAAGTCCCAGACCGAGACCCTCATGGTTACCCAAGCAAGCACTGGAAGCAGCAATCCTTATGAGAACAAGGCTTTCTCCTCTCCACACTAGGAAGGAAAGGTGTGAGCACAACACCAGGATGGTGTAGATGTCCTTTCCCTTCATATCTCAGTCTGGTTTCGGATTCAAACAAGAAAGGAGAAGATGTTTGTCCTGCAGAACAACTTCTCCAGCAAACAGTTGGGCAAGGCCAGGACACAGAGGGCATGGACAGATCTCTATCTGGACAACCACCCATGGCAAAGCTACCAGCAGGCAGGAAGGATGCTCTGCTAGCAGTGAAGAAACAGCAACAAAAAATCCCAGGACTTGATCAAAGCCCAAGCAGAAAATGCAAAGAAATCGAGTGGAAATTCCATCAACCTTGCCAAGGGGATTGAAGAGTCACTCACAACCCCACAAAACACCTGCTTGAGCTGCAATCTTGTGCTCTGGTACAAGATTAAAGGCTGAAATACCTTGGAGCGACTCTTGCTAAATCTCTTGATCTTGGCCACATCAGCAGCAGAGTAGAGAGGCCGGACGTCTTTGCTCATCTGCTTCACATGGCAGGCAATGAGGATAGTCCTGGAGAAGGCATCAGGGAAGGCTTAGATGGGTCATTAGAAAAAATTTCTTCACTGAAAGGGTTGTAAAGCTCTGGCCCAGGCAGTGGTGGAGTTCTCATGATCCCTGGAGGGGCTTTAAAGCAGTGGAGATGTGGTGCCAAGGGACATGGGTTAGTGGTGACCTGGCAGTGCTGGGTTAATGGTTGGACTTGATGATCTTCAAGGTCTTTTCCAACCTAAACAATTCTATAATTCTAAGGGACACACACACCATCATCAGGTCTGCAGAGCCCATGGGTCACAGCAGCAACACTACAGAAACTTTCACAGGGTCATCCTTTGCTCTACCAACTCATGGAGGGGGATGGAAAGCTCCAAGAGCTGTAGCCCCTTCTATCTGACCACACTGGGCCATCAGTGGAGCACTTTTAAGAGCTTCCAACCCTCTCTGTGCAAGGCTGGAGCTCACAACTGCCACGCTGACGCTAAGGAGCAAAGTGCAAACCATTTCCAAGCTGATGTTTGACACAGCTCGGTGATGGCCACCTGCTTGCTCCTAGATCTCATTTCCAGAGATATGACTAAGAATGGTGAGAAGTCAAGACAAAAGAAGGTTCACCTGAAAGTCCCTGAGGTGTAGCCCCCTTTCTTTCCTGGCAGGCAGCGGTAAGTTCCCACCACCTGGATGCGGTCCCCAGGCTTCACCCTGTCCACCAGGTCATCATCCAGAATGACATCCACTGAGCGTGGCAGCTGCCCTGCTGGTGCCTTCTCAGGCATCTCCTGGATGGTGATGGTCTGATGGTCCTTGTAGACTGAGAGGCCAAATTCTGTCTCCAGAGGGTTATTCTCTTCATCCTAGAGGAACCCCCCGACAAAAGAAAAAAAATAGGCTTAGCACCATTTGCAGGAGCACAGGGAGAAGATGTGGGTTGGTTGAGCTGCATCACCCAATGTGGACAAGATAGCTGGAAAAGGTTGGGGTTCACCAGCTCCACAGCCCCCTTGGGTCTAGAGCTGCCAACACTAAGCACTGCTGGTCCATTGGGTCTCCAAGCCCTGCCCCTGCTGCAGGGAGCAGTGCCACACCACCCACGCAGTAGGCCATGTGCAATGGGGACAAAACTCAGGTCAACCTTGCTGTTCCCAAATAGGGGACAAACCCTCTGCAAGCATGTCTGCACTGATCTGGGTCCCAGAAGCAATCAGACTGGCTGATAACCCCCTCAAGATACCATGTTCCAGCAGAACCAAGATCATAACTAACATCTGATCTAGCAGGACTGGTGGTCTTGTGGCCAACAGAGACGTGTGTTCCTAGTAGCTGTCTGGGACTTTCATGTGTGTGATGTCTCTGCTTCCTACTCCATGGGCTACACTAGCAGAGGGAGAAGAGATTCACAGGGCTTGCTGATGTTTCCCACAAGGCTGCTTCACCTCACCTTTGTAGGGTAGATGGAGCTGGATGGGAAAGCATCCAGGGAGGTCAAGTCCGTGTATCGGCGCTCAATCGTCTTCTTGGTAGCTGGGCAATAATGGACACTCCGGACGATCTTTGGACGAACCAGGGAGCCTGAGGTTGGAAGAAAGAGGAGTTAAAGGCAGGGATGTCCCACCCCTCACACCCCTTCACAGTAAGTGACAGAGCCTGGCCCAGGCTGCCCAGAGAGGTTGTGGAGTCTCCTCTAGACACTTTCCAGCCCCACCTGGATCTGTTCCTGTGTGGCCTGCCCTGAGTGACCCTGCTCTAGCAGGGGGGTTGGACTCCATGATCTCCCTAAGTCCCTTCCAAACCCTACCATTCTATGATCCTATATACCATGGCCCTTGGTGGACTGCAGCCCCTCCACAGCAGACCCCTGGACCCAGCACCCCCAAAGCCCCTGGCTTTTCCCCCCAGCTCACATTTTGTCACAATGCCCTCCACGCAGACAATGCAGCTGAGGAAACAGGCTGTCAGTGTCCGTGGTGACACGTGCTTGGAGCCAAAGCTGCCCTCCAGCCCGATGTAGAAGTCCTCATACTGCTTGGCATAGGTGGCATCCACGGAGGCAACAAAATCCTTCAGGGCATGCTGGAAGGCAATCATCTCCTCAAAGGCGTTGCTCAAGAGCCTGCAACAGAGAGAGGTGACAACGTTGACCCATCAGCACCTTCTGCCTTCCTCCTCAACCCTCTTTCCACACTTCCATGTGCTCCACAAGTTTATTAGGAGAAAGAGGGGAGAAAATCCACAGCCCACTGCCATCACAGCCAGGCAAACCCACATCTCAAAAACCTCACATGTCCCTGAGCACACAGACAAGCCTGGTCCAAAACATCCCTAAGCAACTAAAAAAGGGGGTGGTTTTGATCACACAATCAACCCCAGCCTGCTGCAAATGGTTTTTGCCAAATCAAGGGTTTGCAACCTCAGAAGGGATGAGTGACACTGGGGAAAAGAACAGATCACCCTTCTCATGGGACATGGTGCACAGAACAGTGTTTGGCCTTTCCCTGCTACAAAGGACCAGCATGACCAAGGCTGGACTTCTCAAAAGCCATGAAGGGCACAGTGGCCAAAGGAGAACCCTGGTGCCCCACACCAACCTGGTGGCCCTCTTCTCATTCTTCCGCCGCAGGTCATTGATGCTGACGAGGAGCCGATACTGGTTGTCACTGATCATGTCCCGCACCTTGCTGTGGTAAATCCCTTGATCTTCCTGCAAGAAAACAAATTCAATGCTACACGCACGGAGAATGAGCACACCAGCAGCAAATCTGCAGATGACACCAAGCTAAGCACCGTGGCTGACACACCTGAGGTGACAGAAGCCATCCAGAGGGACCTGGACAGGCTTCAGGGGTGGGTCCTCCTGAGGTTCAACAAGGCCAACTGCAAGGTCCTGACCCTGGGTCAGGGCAACCCCCATTATCAACCCAGAGTGGGGATAATGGGATGGAGACAGTCCTACAGAGGACTTGGGGGTGCTGGGGGAGAGGAGCTGGAGCTGAGCTGACCCCGTGCACTGTCACCCAGCAGCCACTGGCACCCTGGGCTGCACCCCCAGCAGCGTGGGCAGCAGGGCTAGGGGCGATCCTGCCCCTCTGCTCCCAAGGATCTGGGAGAAAGGAGGTGGTAGAAGAGTCCTTTCAGCAGGGCCTGTTGTGACAGTTGATGGTTTGAAACTAAGAGAGGGGCGAATTACACTAGAGAGAAAGAAGAAATATTTTACAGTGGGGGTGTTAGGACCCTGTCCCAGGGTGTCCAGGGAGGTGACCACTGCCCCATCCCTGGCACCATCCCAGGGGAGCTTTGCTGGGACTCTGAGCAACCTGCTCTAGTTGCAGATGTCCCTGCTGAGTGCAGGGAGGTTGCACTAGATGAGCTCTGAAGGTCCCTTCCCAACCAAACCATTCTCTGATTCTATGTCCCCCTGTCTGAATCACCCCGTCAGCAGCAGCCTCCTGCAGAGCTCGACCCCCTTCAGCCCCAACGACCAAGTCGAGGCGGGGGAGGGATGGACGGACGGACGGACAGGGCCCGGATGCTCCTCAGCCCCCAGGGGTATCGTGAGGCGGTGGCGGGATAGATTCAGTCCCCGCTTCCCCCAGGCGCAGCCCCGCTCCAGACCTCACCTCATCGTCCAGGAAATCGAGGTAGTCTCGCTGCGCTTCCCGCAGCTCCGCGTCCTCCAGCCCGCCCACCGGCGCTGCCATCGCCATGCTGCCGGCCGCTCGGGGGAGGGAGCCGGGAGATCCCGCTGCGGCGGCTGCTGCTACTGCTGCAATGAATAAGGCGGCAAGAACGGCAAGAACCGCGAGAAACCGGCCTGACCCCGGCAGCGCCCGCGATCCGACCCCCGCCGCGATCCGACCCCCGGCTCCGGCAGCCGCCGCGCTCCCTCTTGGCGCCAAAACCCGGGACCTTTCCCGCCACGGACAGCGAGCTCCTCCCCCCTCCCGCCCAGCGGCGCTTCTCATTGGTTGGCACCGCTCCGCACCGGCCAATGGGGCAGCGAAAGCGTTCGCAGGCGTGACGAGCAGGAGCTTCAGCCAATCAGCGTGCGGATGGGCGGAGCGGGGGCGGGAGCTGGGGGCGCGGCACCCGAGGGCGGGGCAGCCAAGGGTCATTGCGCGTGCGTGGCGGGTGGGGAGCGGCGGGGTCGGGGATCGGTCCCGAGGAGGCGGGAACCGGGTCCAAGGCGTCCCAGTGATGCAGGAATTGGCACCTGGGGGCCGGCCGGAGTTTCCCAAAGGAGCAGAGATCGGGGTCAGGATGTTCCGGGATCGGTCCTGGGATTCGGGTATTCCCGGGGTTCCCGGGAGTCCGGAGATCGACCCCCGAGTCCCGGCTTGGCTTCTAGCCCCGACGCTGAAAATATCAATTTATTAAAATAATAATAATAATACAAAACAAAAGCCAAAAAATCAAACCCAGGTGGTTGGGTTTTTTTTGTTCTTTGTTTTTTGAGGTTTTCATTTTCTGTTTGTTTGGTGTTTTGTTTTTTGGGGAGCAGCTGGTTGGTTGTTTGGCTGTTTTGGGGCTTTTTAGTGTGTGTTGGTTCTTTAGTTTTGTTCTGGTTTTTGTTGGTTTGGCTTTTTCGTTTGTTTGGTGTGTGGGGCTTTGTTTTTTTGTGTATTTTTTAAAAATTTTTTCTTTTTCTTCTTTTTTCTTTTCCTTTCCTCCT
>JAOEGS010015502.1:88312-100103 GCA_025447755.1 Corythornis vintsioides | reverse complement strand
CTAGTTGAGGGTGTCCCTGCTCCCTGCAGGGGGGCTGCACTGTCTCTGTGCAAAGCAGGTGGCTCTCTGAGGCCTCAAGGAGAAAAGATGTGGTTTAACTTAAGTATTTGCTTGAAATAGCTGCAGAAGAGACTGCTTATATATGCTGTAAAAAAATAACAAGTAAAACCTCAGCTTCATTCTCTTTTTGCTATGAAAAAATAAGTAATTTCACAGGTAAAGCTAAGCTGTGATCTGAAAAGCTATGGTGTGGTACACCTTTTAATGCCACAGGGCCAGTAATCTTCTGTTTTCCTATGTCTAAAGCATGCTAAATTTGTAGTAACTTCAGTTGTCCTCTGAGCATAAGCCTGAGGGGACTGAATCCACTTGGCAGCTTTGCTTACTGGTTGCAAAGGCTGAAGACAGTGCCATGTGCTCATGCATCCCTGTGCTTGTTACAGGCTTCTTTAAAGCTTCCTTGGTTAGATCTCACCTTGTTTCCTTAAGCTGGAGAGTACATTGCATGTGATGTCTTTTGTGTTTTTGTGGTTTATTTTATGCAGCATTCCCATTGGAACAATTTTCTAGTAAAATAGGAAGCCACAGCTTCTTTGGTGTCAGGAATGTGTCACAGTCACAAAGCATCTAGCCAGTATTCCTCCCCATCTTAATTTTCATCGGCAAGTCTCTGAGTGAGTTTGACACTGTACACAGGAACAGATAAATACCCTATGATGTTTTTAATTTCTGCTTTAATTGTCATGTCTTGGTGCTTCCTACACGGATTCCAGTAGAATCTGTACCAAAACAGTTACCCAGTACCAGCTGGTTCTGAATGTAAGAGCTGATCACCACAGACTAAGCAGGAAAGGTGAGGAGTGGAGAAGTGTGGGACTTGAATACTGTCCCATCACCCTGTTACCTTGCTGCTGGTCAACTCCAGCTTTTCAGTGCTGGAGTTTGCTACTCAGTGCTACTCCTTTTCTGACTTCTAGAAGGAGCTGATGATGCTAATTTTCCTTTATGTTTCTGGAGCGCCAGGATATTTCTCTGCAAGGATCTCTGCCTGATACACTCCCTCCAGAAAAAAAAGATCTTTCCTTCATTACTGATGTCTGCTGCTGAGGCAGGTTTGAGTGCATGAATTGATGGCTGGCTGTGCCCCTGAAGTGTGAAACATCCTTGAGGGATGTTGAGAGAAATTTGACAGTGCCCTCAGCTGCTGTATAAACCTGTTCTTTTCAGAGTGCACAGTTCTCCACTTCTGTCCTTTCTTATCTGCTCTTCCCTTGGGCTGAATAAGTGAGTCTTTACAGTCCTTCTAGGAATATGACTGGGCTGAAATACGTGCAACAGGGCATCTGCTTAATTCTTCTGGTGTCTTTTGTGAACTGAAGCTATTCCTAAAGGTAGAAATAAAGGATACAAAGTACAGGGCCCTCTGTAGGCTTGAGAAAAAGGTTGTGCCCTCCTTCAAGTACTGTGTGATGAGGAGCCACAATTTTCATTTTCTGTTTTCCTCTACTGAGAATCCCTGTTAGGTCCAGTGCTTCATGGAAGATTTATATGTGAAGAATGGTTGTTTTTGAAGTCTTTTTGCTGTAATAGCTGCTAAGGAGCAAGAATGGCTGACAAGGGATTTGAGAATGTGTACTTGCTCAGTGTGCTGACTCTTGTCTGCCCAATTAGGCAGCCTGATTAAAGTGTGAGTGAATAATAAACAGAATTATTTTTCTAAAAAAAAGCGAGTGGCCGGCCGGTGGCAGCGAGTGGCCGGCCGGTGGCAGCGAGTGGCCGGCCGGTGGCAGCGAGTGGCCGGCCGGTGGCAGCAAAGGGCCGGCCGGTGGCAGCGAGTGGCCGGCCGGTGGCAGCGAGTGGCCGGCCGGTGGCAGCAAGGAGCCCGCAGGTGGCAGCAAAGAGCCGGCAGGTGGCAGGAAGGGGCCGGCAGGTGCAGCAAAGGGCCGGCAGGTGGCAGCAAAGAGCCGGTGCGTGTGCGCCCTGCGGGTGCTGCGGTCCCTTACGGGCCGGTTCTGCTGCGGGTTTGTGGTCGCCTTGCCCTCTGAATTCAGCGTCGCACATCATTAGTTTGTTCAATACTCAGTGTTAAATACCTTGTGTTCTTTATGGTTTTACTTGCTGCCTCGTTTATTTGCTCCAACTGGTGTGATGAAGTGATGATAGTCAAATTTATAGTCCTTTAAAAAAAATGTATTTATAAAATATAGAGACTTCCATAAAAAGTAATTAATTTTTATTTTTTTTTCCCCCCAGGTAATTTCTTGCAATATATGGAACTTATTTTCGGAAACTCGGGCGTTATCCTTTGAAAGTTCACCGTTGATTCGACCTAGACTGAGGTATGTCTTGAGCAAATCAGAAATACATTTCCAGCTAGTCTGAAGAACATGTTGCAAAGTACTAATGTTTTTATCTAGATTGACTTGGTATTTATTGTGCTACAGTTTTAACCAGAGGCTTTCTGAATCTACTTCACACCTAGCTGCATCAACCCACTGTCAATAAGAGTTTAGAAAATGATTATCTTGCAGTGCAATTACTGAAGCTTCAGTCCTACCTAGGTCATTATTTCATGAAAAGGAAGATAATTCTTGTCTGACCTGGGGATGTTACAAGTGAACTGAGAAAACAGAGGCAGCTTTAAACAAATTGTTCTTCCTTGAGAATTCTTTTTAATCCCCACAAACAGGAGTGGCTGCCTGTCCCCAGAGGGGAGGCTGTTCTTTGCTGATTGTATCATTTGTGGTTGTGTAAGTACCTGCTTTGAGCATTTCCAGAGGCAAAACAGTGGCTCTTCAAGTGACCCCTGATTACAAATCCTTTTTCTCTCAATGTATAGCTGACTTTTTTTTTTTTTAATTAGTTTTGTTCTTATATGAGATCTCAGGGATCATCTATGGGAATACAGGTGTGTGGCTGGGCTGGTTCCCACCTATCCTACCCCCACTGCCCCATCCTGGAACCAGTCAAAGCTTCCCCTAGTCTGTGGCACTGAAAATACTGATCATTCTCATCAACTTGATGGTATAATTTTGACCTTTGAGAGAGAAAAGTTTTTACAAAGATAAATACATGTCCAAAGGGAATACTTATATGTCCTAAAGCTACCTTAGTCTGTTTGTTTTGATTGGACATGTGATGAAACACTGGATGAGAGGCTATTTGGACATTACAAAGCCTTCAGAAAGTATCTTTCATTGTACCAAACAGAAATAGCCCATTATTTTTACTCATCTGAGCTCTGTTGCCACCTCTCAAGCTGAGGTTATCAGCAGGCAGAGGAGTTGAAAGACTTGAGGCCATAATTATTCCTGACTCTCTAGCACTGCATCTTTTATTTCTTTAACAAAGTCCTTGCAGAACCAGGCTTTCCAAATACATTTTCTTTTTTTTTTTTTTTTTAAGATCTAAAAATATATAGAATGTAACCTATTTACTTCAAAACCTATAAAATCCATTCATAGTCCACAGGTGGGATAATACTGACAAAAAAAGTCAGAATATGAAAAAGTGTGCATGTCTTAATTCCCCTCAAGGCTAGTGAAGTTTGGGAAAGGAAATAAATTTGTGGCTGATGTTACCTTTGGCTTTAAATGTTGTTTTTAGCAGCCCCTTGGGGAGGCTTTATGCCAGGATCCACCATTCCAGCATTTCCTCCATCTCCTAGGAGCACAGGGAGGCAAACCACATAGTCACAAAGCAGGAAAGTCAGGAAAGCCTGAGCAAATGATGGTTAATAGGCTCTCAACACCTGGACTCATGCCTGCAGACTGCACAAAAAGTGACCTCTCTCCCTGTGGGCAAGGGTTTAAGGGTGACATTTGAATGGCCACATGAGCAGGGAGTTAGTGTGTCACCAGTCTTTGGTTAAAAGCTTGCACACAAGACTTCTCACTCTTTTATTCCATCTTCCTCTGCTGAGGCTTTACCATGCCTGACATTCTCCTGTGGCAGGGAGAGTAGAGCCTTTCCCAGTCTTGCATTGAACCTAGTAGACAACAGCTAAAAACAGTTTCCAGTGACTCATTTGTCCATCTCCACAAAATTAGTCCCAGGCTTCTGGAGCTGTCACACTGCTTGTTGGCATCAGGTTATTTTCATTCTGTTAGGCAATGTTTATGACAGTGCCCCATTCCAGTTTTGTATGTTATCAGTGAGATGTTTTGCTTGTTAGTGAAAAACTTGTGCTTTTTGCTGAACTCCTTTCAGAAGTTTCAAGCTGGTTGCTGCCTGGGACAACAGCTCGTGTGTGAGGAGCTGTTTTCTTCAGGCTGCTCTAGCACTTCCCCAGGATGATTAGGAAATGCAGACAACAGACTGCAGCTACCTTCTGTAGCTTTCTCTGAGAGGTGAGGGGTGTTTTGAGAGTACAGGACATACTGTGGGACTTGGGGTGACCTGCAGGTTTGTAAAGTGTTTGAAGAATTTATAGATCCTAGGCCTGACTTGGGCTGCATGCAAAGCTTTGGTAAAACTCACTCTGTTGTATTGATCTTGCTCTTGCCTTAGGGTTTTGACTGTGGAAAAACAGGAGACTGTAGCTGTGGTTTTAAGACTGTTACTAGAAAATAAGGTGGGGCAGCCTCAGGCCAGACCTTAACATGAGGTTGATTCACCCATACTGTTCTTTGGATTAGCATTTTCACTATATTTTTCTCTTTTCACCTATACAGAAGCAGAGATGTTAAATAAAAAGGGTGCACAGTTGTGAGTTATGACAGTAGAAAAATTGTAGAAACATTTCTTGCCATTTGCTTTAAAATTAAATAATTGTGGTTGGTTTTTTTTTTAAAAAAAGCTATCATAATTAATCTCTAAGTTTTATTCACCTTATTCCTAGAATGACTGTCCTCCTCTAACAGAAAGACCCTGTGTTTCTAATTGCTTGTCACATCTCCACCTTTCTGCTTTTCTTATCTCTGGTAAGGTTATAAAACCTTACAAGGAAAAAAAAAGCATTTTACTAATACTACATATTAGTTTATAATACTGTGATATATATGTGATTCCATGGGGAAAATGAAAGTAGGAGATGCTTTGAATGTGAATGATGGTTGCAAATTGTGATTTTTAGCTGTTGGTCTGATTTGTGTCCAGAGCTGTTGGAACTTGTTGGGCTGCTTGCACTCTGAAATGCAGTCTTGTGCCTGTGTTGCTACAACTGACATCTGTTTCAGTAACCTGCAGCCAAAGTTCCCTGTGAGTTTCTGTAATTGCTGTTGGCAACTGACACAGCCAGATCATGTCTAGGAGTAGATGCTCCTGCTGTTTTCAATTTAGGTGAGGCAGGAATCCACAAACAGAAAGCCACAAATGGCTGGAAGGAGTCAGCTCTTAACTAATTCTCTGATGCATAGTAGGAGTGTGCTGAGAACAAATCCCATGGGATTTTTTGCATGCAGATGACTGCTTGACTGGGGGAGACCTTCTCTCTTCATTCTGGAGATGTGTCAAATGTTCTTTGATAAGAATAAGAGACAGTTGTCTCCATCCTTTCAGCTGCTTCCCATTCAAAATAATATGACACCTACAGTGTTCTTTTTCCTATCACAAAACCTTCTGCTGGGCTAGATCAACTTTGGTTTGACCTACTACAGCTGTTCTATTCATACAAAAAAGAAATTAGAATTTGCTGGCTGGCAAGCTTGTCTGCAGATGGGAGCATTCCTTCTGCAGCAGAAGCCAGCTGAGAAGGACATACTGTTTAATGCTGTTGAAAAACAGTGTTAAGCTGCAAAGACAAAGAAAAGGTGAGAAACCCAAAGAGGAAAAGTGAAGATAGGCTTGGGGGAGAGAAATACTGGAGAAAGGAGGTGATGCAGAGAAGAATGGTTCTACTTGAGAACAGAGAATGCATCATGGATGAGTTGGGTGTCATCTCTGTGCACAATGGTCCAAAAAGAAGTTTTGTGTCAGTTTAATTGACATGGTGGCCTCTTACAGTTTTACAGTCATGCACATGCATTTAAATTGCAAAGCCTTTTACCTGTACAAGCATCATTGTGTTTCCTCTACTACCCCATTCATCTCGTGAGTTTTCCCAAGAGAGATTGCCTCACCTTCTGTTTTTCCAGTTCACCTGTTTCCTCATCAAAGTCCAAATATTTTCTTATTTTCTTATCTTTCCCAATTCCCAGTTCAAGTGCATCCTAGCTCCACATCTCCCCTGATTCACTTGTAGCTGGTCTGCATGACCACAGTGGTTTGTGGGGCAGTGTATGAACACAACAAACTATGTCCAAATGCCTGGTTTTGGCATTTGCAAGACAGGCATTTTTGGACAAATTTCTATTCAAAATATGTCATCTTCCACTTCCACCCTTTCCCTCTTTCTTGCTGTCTAGTAAGGAGCTCTACTGGGCAATATGCATCATACCAAAGACATTTGTTTAACCATCTGAGGGTGCATGGTATTATTTACAACTGAGACAACTCTACTGTAGCTTGAGGAGTCTGAAGGCTTCAGGGAGTGCAGGGCTTTGCATACATGAGGAAAATGTTCTTTGGCATCAGCTATGCAATGTACTCAATGTACTATGCTGTCAAGAACTAGGATTAAAGGGTTTGCCCTGCCATCTGTCAAGCTGTCATTTTCAATAAATGCTATGTCACAGAGATGTTATTATGGCACAGACATTGGCTAAAAGTGGGATGCAAACATCATCTTAGGAGAACAATTCTGAACAACAACAACAAAAATTAAAAAGATAAAAAGAGTGGGTTTTCTGTTTGCTTTCGTGAGGGGAAAAAAAAAATGGCCAGAAACTAAGGACTTCTTGTGGAAACCACACACTGGACAATGAGGAACTAAAACTCTTCTGGTCCTAGTTGCATATCATGCACATAATACATGGCAATCATTCAAGACTACCAGCATATTGACACACATTTGGCCTTTGGCTGTGTTTACCTGTGGTCCTGGCTGAGAAAACTTCAGTCCAGTGAAAACAATTGCATAACTGCATCCAACTGTTCCTGCTCTTTTGCAGGTAGGAGGACAAAAGTGTTCCAGGTACCCTATTGCTAGAGGACTTTTTCTCATGGGAATTTATTCAGACTCCTTAAACTTATGGGCAAGTTTATATTAGTGGGTTTTGGTCATGTGTTGGAGATGCAGCAGAAATTTCAGGATAAACTCTGACCTTTGATTGAAGTAGAGTTTATTTTTTTTTTCCCCCTGGAAGATGGCAAAATCACTGCAAGGGAAATTACAGATGCTGCTGTGCAGTTCCTCTGAAGCTGGTAAAGTGGTATGTGCAAAGCAGTTCAGGGTTTTCACCAAGATTTGACCTGCTGTGCCCAAATCCCTCTGTTTCCCACTAACACCCATGATCTGGGATAACCTTTAGGTAATATCCCTATGCACCTTTCTACAGCTGGGTATGGTTATAGAACCTTTATCACAGATCATCACTTTGTGGTGAGTCTCAAAAGTGGTCAGTTGGGCTTTTTCTGTATGCATGTTGATGCCATTCAAGAGTCTATTAGTAATGCAAAGTGGGCAGACAGGAGATTTAGCTTCTGAATGCTGACTTGCAAACTATTGGTGGCCTGCAAGCTATTCCAGCCAGAAAATTTAACACCAAGACAGTAGAAATCTGTGCTTCTCAAGAGCTGAGGCAAGAATGGTGGAGATTTTATGGGTTGTTTGTGTGAATGTAGAAGTCTGAGTTCTACCCTAAAACACTTTTTCTACCTGCAGGTTTTTATGTGAACTTTTTGTGCAGACTCAGCTTATGAAAGCTATGCAACTCTCTTTGAGAGTGCTTCTCTAGTCCACTGGCTGGCTTATGTAACTTTCAGTATGATAAGGATCCTTTCAGACAACAGCAACCCAACCATGAAATCAAGATCTTTTGATCATGTTTCAAGGAAGTGCTTGTTTTTCTTCTTTTGCCATTTTATTGTGCAGTCCTTTATCTTCTGATGTAATTGAAGCTGTGCAGTCATAAGTACAGTTGCATAATATATGAGATAAACCACTCAGTCATTAATAAAACATCTAAAATGTTGACCATTCTCCTTCTGTCTCTGTTACTTACCTTATGTTCCATACCAGGACTAAATGTGAACTACTTGGGGCTAAAGTGAGACATTCTGAAAACTGTGGTGGTAGGTCTTTGTTCCAAAACATGCCATGGACTGTGTAGCACACTGCAGGTGAGCAGTGAGAGGAAAGGTACCTGCTGGTGCTCCCAGGTATAAAACACAGATCTAGGTTTCCCACCTGTATTTTTGATCAGGAGGAAAAAAAAAAAAATGCAGTATGTGTTGTTTTATTATAGAATGCAGATTAAATAATGTTAGGTGTTTAGTTTTGCTTCCAATAAATAATCCAAGGCATTAATAAGCCATAGATCTATGTGGAATCAGGCAGTCATTAAAATGTTTTGGACTGAGAGGGACCTAAAGACACAATGTAGTCCATTATTCAGCTTCAGTTTTAGTCATATCTGTCCACACTGTTTTTTTAAACTTTCTCTGATGGTTATTTCATAATCTCCTCCAGTGCTCAATTATCCTTGCTATTGTAATATCTGTTCTGCTGTGTAACCTGAATTTCCAATTGGTGTGATTTGATGCAACTGCATTTGCTCCTTATGCAAAGTTGTGGCATGGAGGATTCCCTTTGTCATGGCAGAAGCCTTTCTTCTCAGTCAAGGCCACTGGGATGTTTCCTCTCAATTCTGCCATCCCCAGACAAAGCAGTCCACAGCCTTTCAGTGTTGATGATAAGTTTATTTTCTTCTTGCTTCTGTGGAAGAAATACAGTTTACTTTTACCATTTCCCTGGCTAGGGGTATGTCAAGAATACTAAGCATGTTTCACCTTTTCTGTTCAAAAATCATTTGGTACAATTTTCTGAGTAGGACTGAGACCCATCTAATAAAGACAGAGGCAGAAACTGCTCTGAAATAATAGTAAAAGAACGTAGGACATACAGGCTTTAAATGTAGGGTTTAAGTTAATGCCTAAGAAGGAGTTGTGGGAATTGCCTGGCATTTCTCAGAGGGAGAAAACTGCCTCAGCACTAAAATGGTTCTGTCTCCAATTCATCTCTTGTCTTCTGTGTTGTTTTGTTTAAAGGACCATTCTGGTTCTTATATATTTCTGTGAGAGAGTTATGGTTAAAGTACAGAAAGAGCTACAAAAAGTTACCTGCAAATCTATTATAAAGAATAAGAAAAAAAAATGTTGCTCTTGACCTTGTGATGAAAACCCACTATTGTTTTTCTTACTCCCACACTCTTGAAGAGTTAATAAAGAGATGTCAGAAAGACAACATAGAGGAGGAGGGAAAGGAAGGAAACTTTAGCATCACTTCCTTCCACAAAGAATTTTCCATGAGTGCTAAATAGATAGCACAGTTGTTTTTCTAACTTTTGTAACTGTAAGCATCAGTGCAAGTGTCTTTAAGTTTGAGCCTTCAAAGCATTTCTATTTCTCTAATTGTGATGAAAGCCCAGAATAGAAGGGAATGACTCAGGATAGCTACAAAGCTAGGGAAAGTAATGGGTGATGCTCAAATAAGATGAAATCACTCATCTGTACAGTCAGAAAGGAAGCAGAACCCATTTCCAGGTCTTTCCACTTCACCAGCAGTGAAGATGATCATGATTGAGTACTGAAGATGGGATGAATGTTTTATTTCTACAAGGATATATGGAAGAGTGCATGTTCATCAACTGTGCTGCTCTGAAGGGGAGGCAGCTGAGGTCTCTGATGGAAGCCTTTGCTAGTTTGTTAAATCCTTTACTAACAAAACCAGCATTGAAATGAGTTTGAGATCTATTTAGACAGGCAAATTAGGTTTATTTCAAATGTATCAAGAGAAATAAATCATCATCAAAACCTGAATCAAAACCCACAGGTACTGGAGAATGGGCCAGGGAGTTGTTCTAAAAAGCAAAATTGGTAGACCACTAATAATTGCCAAAAAGTAGGTAATATATACCACTTTATCCTAGAAGAATCCTACCAATCCTTTACACTTGGCTTGCCTACCTAAATGCAGAATTTTATTCTTCAACTCTTCTGTGCCCTAGAGATGATGAATGCATGCAAGCTACACTGGATGAAACTTGTGTTCCTTCTTCCAGCTGATACATCCAGCCAAGCCCTTTCTTTTAAAAATAATCCAAAAATCGAATATTTAAACAGTTGTCAGTGTCTCACAGAGGGTGCCTAGACATTAGACAGTGAAGGGAATGACCTGTGCTTAATTTCATGAGAACTGTTTTGGTCTGAGGACTTTACATTCTCCTTATGCATTTTCTAGCAGTGAAGTGCCTGCCAGCAGCTGGCCCCAAGTGCCTAACAGACAAGGCAAAGCACTCATCTGTGTGCCTTGCTTGGAGGCAGCCAGCCTCTAACTCCTGACTCTCCAGCAAAAGCTTTTCTATTGGTCTGCTCTGCAGCCTGTTCAGTCTCTGGAGAATTAGGAAAACTCATCTTTGCTGTCTTCCCCTCTTTGATGGGGGAAAAAATCCACTATGTAAATTATTTTTTTTTATTGCCACAGTGTGTTTCAGGACAGTGCTGTGGTTACAGAGATCAGTGATCTGATTGATCCTAATCCTTAAAACTCAATATTCTGTTTTGGGAAGATTGGCAAGAGTTTTCAATCAAAAGTCTTGAATAAGTGTATGGCTTTATGCAGGCTTATGTCTCAGATTCCACGTGGTTTGAAGACATGGGCATACAGCTTGCTTTAACTCATGAGAACAGGAAAATCTGGGCCACACCTGGCAGTCTGTGCAGTGCTTTGGGCAGGTGGTGAGAAGCACCAGCTCCAGAATTCAGCATAAGAGGGCAATACATGTTGTCATGATGACAGTCAGCACCTTGGAAGAACCTGCATATCCACTTCCTTGCTATACCTGGACAGAAGCAGACTGATGACAACAATTTGACAGCATCTTATCATAATGCTCCAAGATGCAGCATGCACTTGTCAAGCTATCAGCAAGCTGTGGCCATCTAAAAATCATTGATGCCAACACAAAGTGCATTTTGGAGTCTCTTGTGTCCTGTACGAAGAAACTGGTGAAAGATTTTAGTTATGATGGGACACTCATCTTCTGCAGGGGCTGTAAATGCAGCCAGCTCCCACAATTTGGTCATGGTTCCCATTGGAGTCTAGCAGCAAGTGGCATGATACACAGATGTCCTGGAAGGACAAAGAAAGATTTCACTATTGTGCCACCTTTCCACTACTACAGTGTTGTTCCAAAGCTAAAATCAGATTCACTAACATGTTGAGGACTTCTTTAAATTAATCATGTCCATATTTTGGTTTAAAAGGTCAATGAGCTGCTGCCTGATCGTGACCTAGCATCACCTTCATTTATACTGTTGGGATGTTTAATTGGTCATTTTGCCACAAGTCAAAGCCACTGAATAAGTAACAGAGCAACATTAAAGCCTAATTCTATGATCTGAATTAGCAACCAGAAATCTTTATTTGGGCTCTATTTTTATTACATTTTTACCAGGCCTGAAAGAAACAAATGTAAATCCAAAGCTCCCAGAATCAGGGGAAAGCCCTCTAAGGACACACTGATGTGTTGAACATATTCTTTGGGAATAGCTTTAGGATTGATCTTCTCACTTTGTGGTAATGATTCAATGCAAGTTCTCATTCTGCCTGGAGAGAATCCAACCTAAGTGCACCACTTCTGTGCAAAAAGCACACACCTGTTTCCTGCTGCTGTTGACAAATTTGTGTATGGAAAGTATACTACTGCATGGTATATTGCTAATATAGATACCAAGGTGTAAACCAGTATAT
>JAOEGS010015502.1:62765-83583 GCA_025447755.1 Corythornis vintsioides | reverse complement strand
ATAACCCTTCCCCCCCGCCCCAAGCCATGCTTCTAGTGGCAATTCTGTTATACTGTTCTCAGTGCAGAATTACTGAAGTATTCTTTGTGTGGCTAGGAGATGTTGCCATTAAAGCAGTGGGAAAGGGAGCCTAGATGAGATTATCTAGCATCCTGTCCCATCACATCTTGGAAACCTCCAGTGATGGGAACGTGACCACATTCCTGGGGAAGTTGTTCTGACTGTAAAAAAAAAATCTTTATCCAGATGAAATGTCTCCTGAAGCTGGGGATAGATGTATGAACAATAATAAGGAAGACTGTATATAGGTGTCATATTCAGTATCCTTGACTTTGGTGTCTTTTTTCATGGTTAAATTTGGGGCTACTGAGTTCTTCACACATGAGCAAGGTCAGACAGACCACTTGTACCTCAGAAACCATCTGTGCACTTGAAATTGCTTCTTTCTCTGCACATCTCCATGAACTTCTTTGCACTGGTAGTCTGCTGATATATTATCAAACTGCCCATCTTTGTTAGGTCTTTCAGAAGTTTATTGCAATTCTCTGCTGACTGGCTTTTATCACCTCTCTGCTTCGGCCCTTTTTCCAGGGTGTGAACAAAAAAGTAATTCAGGTTTATGAGGCACAATCTGCTCTTTGCAGGCCCATGCTGTTGATGTTTATTTAGCAGTTGTCTGCCTTGTGCTTCCAGATTAATTCCCTTATCATTTTGCTGGTTGTTTTTTAACAGTACTGATGTCAAACTAAGTGAAAATGTTCTAGACTTTGCTCATCTTTATTACATATTGATACTACATTTGCACTCTTGGCTATTTCTAATTAATTTTAAATAAGTATGTGTAAATGCCATCTTTTTTTTTTTATTATTTCTTTTTTTTTTTTCCCTCTGCCAGTTCTAAAAAAACCCCAAACCTCGCAGAGGTGTGACCTTGCTGCCTTGGGCTTTGTGAGAAATCACAGCATGAGCTTGGGTAGCTGAAAGCCAAACAGGTCTGAGGGGAAGCATTCCCTTTCAGGGGCTGCTGGCTCCTCAGCACACAGCAGCTAACACCCTTGGATGCAGTCCTCGGTCCATTTATTTTACAAGCAGAGACATAAACTCTCCTCACCTCAGAACATAATGGCCACATCCAAACTGAAATCTGGATGCTGGCAAGAAGCCTAAGTACTTTGCCCCTGCTGCCCCAGTGCAGCATATGCCATGCTCCTGAAATGCTGCATGTTTTCTGTATTTTTTTTTAAATTAAAATGGAGTCCCCCAAATAGGTTAATTGCCTGTATATTACTTCTATGAGTTGCACTCTGCCATCCAGAGGGCACCTAGGGGTTTAGTCTAGATTGTGTGTTGTATATTCTCAGTAACTTGTCAGTAACTTGTATTCATAATGGTGAAGATGTGGGAGAAACCAGCAAACATTTTACAGGAAGCAAATTCACTACCAGCTGGCAAATGGGGGAAGGAAATTCCATCTTAAAGTGCAGCCTCTTATATTTACTTTTGCATATTAGCAATCTTCTGAAAGTGTGTCCTCAAATCCATCAAGCTCAACATAAGATGAAAATCACAGTTATTATCAGTGACAAGTGAAGTAGATTACTTGTCTTGAAAACTTTAAGTTCCTCATCTGGTTTGTTTAAAAAAGAATCCTCAGCCAATACTTAGCATTGGTACTACTCTCCTTAATAATTAGTTCATTGAACTAATATTGTTCTTTACAGTGGTGATTGTCTTTTATCTGAGAACTGAGCTGTCAGAATAAACCTCCTCTTAATTCCAAACAGACAGCATTTTCCTTCCTTCTAATTGCCACCATAAAACCATTTATTTTTTTCTTTTGCTTCACATTAATTTTATATTTGTTGCTTCATCACCGTCCTCCCCCTAGGTGGGAGGAAGAATGTTACAGGAAATAATTTTTTCTTTCTCGTTCATCTTCTGCATTTATTTGTGTCTCAGCATTATTCCCCTTCTGTGTCACATTGCTCCTTTATTCCAGCTACATTTTAACAAAACTTAGCAATGTCTCCCCACAGAAAACTGAATTAAGCAGAAGAGTTTATGCTGCTTTATGGTAACTCAGATAAATATCTGAAAGAATTAATGATTATATCCAACCCATAGTACTCTTTATCTGTCTTCTTCAGGCACAGTTAAACTGTCTCAGATAAAGCTATTGCCCATGGATTTGAATTAGGGCTGTGTTTTCTAAGTCTCCATTGAATTTAATCTTTTGATACCTGGAAAAGAAGTGTTTTATCAGTTACATTTCCCTTTATGGTACATTAATATATTTGTGAAATAAATGTTTCCTCACAGATGTGACTGGTGATGACAACAAGAACAAAGTTCAGTTGGTTTGGGTCTGTATCACCTCTAGGTTCAACACATTACTGCTGTTACCCTTGAGTCTTTCTGGCCTAGAGGCAAAAGGAAAATAGGCATTTGAACTGATGTTGTTCTTTAAAAACCAGGAGATATTATTTAGAGAAGAGCCACAGATTCACTAATAAAAAATAACAAATAAGCCTCTAATTTTCTTAGTGGTACTGGCCTTACCAGTGAAGAGGAATATTAATAAAGTATTGAAAACCTGTTGTAGAATTAATCATATTTTTCAATTTTTTTGACCAGAGGCTACAGACAGATTTTTTTGTAGCCTCTTGAAGTCCTGCAGTAAATAGTGTCAGATCTGTAGAATCCATTCACACATATTTACAGCCCTTTTTGACCCAGATGACAGAAAATCTACAGTGAACTTCAGCAGTATTGGAGAAGTGTCTTCATAGATGTATAGTGAACTAGCTGTCTTTGAAATAAATACCTATTAGATGGGGGCAGTTTGTTTAGAGTGCCTCTCTTCTGAACTCTTTAAACCTAAAAAATAAATATGAAAGGCAGAAGAAACAAGAACAAGTCACAGTGAGCTGAAATTCTGACTAATCTTAATAGCTGCTTTAAATTTTAAATACTTCTGCTGATTATCCTTTGTTTCACAATACTTTGTAGGGTATCTAAAGGGCTGTTCTGAAGACCATCTGTACAGCACAACCAGCAATTTGTCTCATATCTTCACAAGAGTACTATTCCAGATGTTGTATCTTCTGAACAAATGCAATTTGTTTCACCTTGGTGTGAAAGTGAGTGGGCTGGAAGCTGCACTCAAGAAGAAAATGTCAGCTACAAGGTGCATCTCCCTTATTCCTCTCCCAAATGCACACCTGGTTTGATCTATTGCTTACAATATTCCAGATCTTGAAATTAAGGCTAAGGCAGGCAGCTAGACATTTTCAAATGATTGCTATAGACACTGTATTTCAACTCTATGATAACAAAACTCCATTTTTTCTTTGGCTGTTGTTCAAACCTCTCCAGTATGCCTTCTATTTCCTCTGCCACCTACCAGTTTGAGAGGCCATCTGTCTTCCCAGTGAATGTGAAAGATCTCCTGTATGAAAAACACCAGCTCCTTTTAAAATAACTTTCCCTACTGTTTTGTATTCATGTAATTTTATAGTGATCAAACTCTATTTCTTGTTCCTCTTCCTTAGTATAGGCAAGTTTTCTTAGCTATTGAGGGTGTTGCTGTTATGTAAAAGTTGTTTGGGGTTTTTCCTTCTAGTGCAGCATTGGTTGGAAAAATCTGGTGTTCTTTCATGAAGGTTTTCTGTTCTGGTTTGTAAGTGACATACGTGTAGGATGAAAATGGTGTATTTCTTCAAGAACATGTGCTATTTTTTGCTATTTGAAAGCTATACAGTCTGTTCATGTTCCATAAAAGATGAATGTTAAGGGCTTTTTCTTTTCTTGTTTGAAGTTCTTAGAGTAAGTCTACACTATTCCCTCTGATATTACAGAAATAAATTATGATTCAGTAAGGTATTAAAAAGTAACATGGAACAGATTCTGTTGTGAAGGAGAAATAATAGATATATCCCAGCTGGGTTCCTGGACTCTCTTAATTTTCATTTACTTTCATCCAATCAATTCTTCTTTGCAGTTCTGTCTGGGAGCTGATATAGTACTTCAGGGAAAATTACAGACAATTTCTAAAACCTATTTCAAGGAAAATATTGAATGAAACTAGAGACTCGGCACAGAAATGACAGAAAGAAATAGCTTTTCTTCTCCCTCATCTGTAAGGGCTGTACTGCAAATCTTTAAAACTTTAAAAGTTTCCATCCTTAATTACTGAAATGTTAGAGAAACTGCTTAAATAATTACACTGAAAGACTGTGGGTTGGGAAAGAATTTTTATCAAGCTTTTGATATAACCAACAAAACCTTGAAAATTCCCAAATTGATAAAAAAAGATGAAATGCCTTTTAAGGTTCCTGTATCATATCTTGTGCCCAAAGGTACAACTTACTTGTATATAGATTTTGGTAGTAACTTCATTTTCCCTTCATATATCTATAGAAAGTCCCATTCTAAGAGGTTAGCTAATCCATGTAAAGATATATGTTGCTCTGCTCTACACTAGCTGTACTGTGATTAATTAAAGGAAATTAATATGAAAATTACATCCACATTCCATGGCTTCCTGATGAAGTGTAAGTTAACCAGTCTATGGTATTTTTTTTTTTTGTATTTTTTTTTATAGGCAAAAATAGTTCAGATTATGGAGAAATGGATAGATAATTTAAGGCCTACTGCTTAACTGCTCTTTATCCCTTTAAGTACTTCTTAAGTATTGGTGCTGATACTTCTAAAAGCAGTTCCCCCAGGTCTTTAAAAGATATTGAACCTCCTTATGCCTCTTGGAACCACCATAAAATGTTTATCTCTTGTGGGTGACTTCTGCACAGTATATAACTAGTTTGTCAAGCTGAATGAGGCTTTTGGAGTACAAAAAAATGCTTTGACAGTACAGGTGTGGCTGAAAGAACTGTATATGTTAGAGAAATTACTTTTTACCTGGCTAAATAACCCAAGGGCTAATTAACAAGGCACTAGGGGATGATGGTTTGGTCTTGCCAGAGGAAGGCATCCTCTGTCAGAGAGAAAATCAGAAGCAGGATCTGCTTCATCTCTGATTTTGCAGTCAATATTTAGATTCTTTTCAGGAGCTGAAATGACATTTTTGGTTACTTTTTTTAATCACCCTTCTGCCTAATGGGTGAAGTGAACAAAATAAAATTGCTTTCCATGGAGAGCTACAGGGCCTTCCTCAAATCTCAGAAAACAGCAGGCTGTGGTGCTTCTTCTCAACACCATCTGTTCTCTGGGTTTGAAATTATTTATGGGAATCGAAATGTTTGCATTTTCCTGTTGACAGTTCAACTTCAGCAATATGTTCTCAGGCAACAATGAAGGTGTAACCACATATATACTACCACGATAGTTTACTCTCCTGAAAATGTTATGCCATGTATGGAATATAGAAACCTATATCAAGAAAATGTTATTCACCTCAGTAGATAAATAAAAAGAATTCTGAAGAACATTCTGAAGAGCTATGACTAGGAGTAATGTAAGGAACAGAAGTTAATCAAGATTGAATGTTTTGTTTTCTTTTTCAGAACATAACTGAGAAAACTATAATTCTGGAGAAACTCCAGGCTCAATCTCTGTTTTTCTAAATGGTAGACATTAGGATAGTTGCTCCTACACATCATGAGAAAGGAAAGGAAGTTCATTGATAGCCAGATGGTGCCATGACAGATTGAACATGGAAAATATCCAGCAAGGAAAGAATGAGCAAAAGTAGGAACCAGAAAGCAGATTAACACTTAACAGAGGAGAAAAGAAAAAGGAACTATTCCAAGCTAGCTGCAAAATTAAAAAGAAAATTAAGCAAATTTCTACCCATGACTGTGTAGGACACATTTCCTATTTTCTACCAGAGCAAGATTCTTGTTTATCCACCTGTTAGAATGCCAGTAAGTAATGAAAGCCATGTTTCTGTTGTGTTGTATTATTGAGCTGAACCCATCTTAATCATACTCAGCTAGGAGATTATCTACTGTCATCTTTATCATCTCATCCAAGCCTGCAGTGACTCATGTCTTGTCAATGCTTCAGATAGGTTTTGTTTTCTGTAACTCACTATCTTCTCATCCCTGAATCTCAATGACACTAACTCTGATGGATTTCAGGCATAGTTGGGAACGTGAACAGTGAAGAACACTCATTACTGTGTATGTTTTATTCCATTCCAGTTGTGTTTTTCATTCTCTGCTGCAACCATTCTGAATGGCTGGTGCTGGTGTGTTGTCTAAGCTAATCAAGCTTCAGCACAGTTTCCTGACCTCAAGATGTCACAGAACTTTTTTTTTTTTACTTCTTTCTTGCTCTATAGGAATCATACAGTTCTCTCTCTTCTAGTCATAAGATGCCAATCTGTTTCTGTAATATTAAATCTTGTTTCCCCTTTTTTTTTTGGTAATTATTTTTCTTGTTGGATTTGCTGTTATAGAAGTTAGATGAATGAAACATCATCTCATTATTTTTTCATCAACAAACTTGCTGACAGTGCCTCTGTGTCCTCATCCAGGTCATTGTTGTATATGTTGAACAGAACTGGTCCCAGCACCGACCCCTGTGGGATGCCACTAGTTACAGGCCTCCAACTAGACTCCATCCCATTGACCACAACTCTCTGGCTTCTTTCCTTCAACCAGTTCCCAATCCACCTCACTAGCTGATCATCCAGACCACACTGCCTCAGTTTAGCCAGAAGGATGCTGTGGGAGACAGTGTCAAAGGCCTTATTGAAAAAAAGATAAACCACATCCACTGCTTTACCATCATCTATCCACCTGGTTATGTCCTCATAAAAGGCCATCAGGTTGGTCAAACATGACCTCCCCTTGGGAAAACTTTGATTTAACAGAACACTTACTTTTGTACTATCCCTCCTTTGAAAGTGAGACAGATTCTCTTCTCTCTGAATTTGGACAGCTGCAAAAAAAAAAAAAAAAGCCATTTTTAGCAGCTGAAAATTATATTAATAATTTTGCATTATGAGTAGTCTCTTCCTCCCTGATATTTGCATGCTACTAAATGAGATCCAGATGTGCTTATGCAGATGTGCCATAAAGGTCTGCTGTTTAGGCTTGTCACTCTGATGGGATTGAGCTCTCTTAGTGACATTATCTAAATGTCAGGTGTCCATAGGATTGCTTTTAGGCAACAGAGTGAAGCACAGACAAATGCTTATTCATCCCATTTTCTCTAGACATCCTTTTTTTAAGATAGAAGAATTTGCCCTTAGAGCTGCCTCGATTTGTCCTTTGTCTCCCCATCAACTCAGGAGAGGGATTGGCACAACTCTTTTAATCTAAACACCTAAATTTCACACAAAAAGAACAATTCTTTCCCTTGTTGATCTGTCATCTTCCACTCTTCTGTCATTAGACAGGTACTTAAAAAAATCACTGTTAATTTCCTGTCAGTAGCCCTTACCTGAAAACATGCTGCTTCACTCTAGGATTGGCAGTTTTGGCTACCTTTTGGTAAATGTCCCAACTTTCCAAGATTTTTCGATCATGCATCTAAATATGTTTGATATTTTTGAATTAAAGAGCCACTGGATGGCAGCAGAGGATAAAGAGAAATAATAGGAACGGTCCAGTACGTTTCTGCACTGATGGTTTTTGAGAACTATTTTGCTAAGAAAGAGTTACCTCTAATTTTTCTTTTTAGAATGGTCTTTTATACATTCTTGATTTATGCTTACAAATTATTTTAAATTCATGCTATCAAATTGATTTCTAATGCGGGCAGAAACTATTTTTCCCCTGACAATATATCTATTTTGAAATCATGATGTAGTTTTATGTCCTTATTTTAAATCACCCAAAATGCAGTTTGTTTTTTCTTTTTTTCTCTACTGTGTTTGCTAGTCTTAGAGATGTGCAAGTGGACACCAGAAATAAGACAGATTATAATTATTTCAGTGAAGAACTTCTGATTTCTAAATTATTGCAAGCCATGTTAATCTTATCTCCTCCTCTAGTCCCTAGAGGTACCAAGGTTTCTTTTTTTTTTTTTTTAATATATATATTTTAAAAAATTTAATGTGTCAGTGTAAGATATTTAGCCAGTCTTGTACTTTGAGAATTGGTGCTTCAAACCCAGTTTGAGTGGAGCAGCTTCCTTGGAGAGAAGCAGGGACAGGAGTCTGCCAGTCTGGTGATTGTTTCTGGGCAAGGAGCCCTCTCCTGTGTCCTGCCTTCTGCACCCTGTCAGAAAGCAGCACTCCCCAGCCACTACCAGAACCTGTGTGAATACCAACAGCAAGCCTATTGTCATCCTCAAGTCCTTTCAAGGAACAATCCACTAGTGGTGTTTTACATAGTTGTACAGATCAGAATATGTAGAAAACCTTCTAGTGAGTTTAGAGACTCCTGGCAGCCACAGGGTGCTTCTGACTGCTCTTTCCATGCAGATTCTGGTATATTCTGTAGCACCTCCCTGCAAACTACAGCTGCTTTGTCTGCATTTCACCCCAAAAGGGATGATGTGCTTACTGCTAAGTTAAAATGCATTAAATATGCCACTAGTATTTTTCCATGTTGGCAGTTACTGTAGTTGCCATGGGAATGTCACATCATGTGAATGGGTGAAGAGGCAGCTCACAAAACAGTGTGGATTAGATGCGGCCCGTGATATTAAAAGCATGTATAAAACATCTTCTGTCCATAACCACACCAACTTCTGTCACTAAGAGGCTTCAGAGAAATAAATTGATACTTCTCTAGGCCTGTTTAGATAAATGAGCATCTTAAATAAATAAAACGTTTAAGTGTGATGAGTAATCCCAGTTCTTTAATGAAGGATGGAGTTATGCTAATTGAACAGCAAAGTTGTTTGTCAGGCTTGACAGATATCTGCATACTTCATTTATTCCATTAATTCATTTTCTGCAGTATATAATTATGATCCCTTGCACAAGTGACAGAAGCACAGATAGAATTTCAGTGCAGGGCTATATATCTATTTTGCTATGATCAGTGGAGTATAGCAGTTATATCATTTTTATCAGGAGCATGCTGAGTATAACCAAAGGAGAATTCTAATGATGATGGACTTGCAAATCTTGCATGCTTTCATTAAGCAGCTCATGGACAGATATTAATTTATTTTAAATGAATGTGTATTTTTTCATTTGTTGGTTCTCAGGAAGTCAAATTTAGAGAGAGACTGGCACTAGGAACTGTTAAAAGTAATAACCTGAATAATCCTTAAGCAATAAATAAGAAGAAAGAACTTTGTTCTAAGTATGTATGTATGGATAAGGGATAACTGTTGTATCAGCATTTACCATGGCAAAAACAACATAAATTCCATCCACACTGACTAGCCTTCATAGCTGTTATTTTTTGCTTATTTTTTGTGTGTTGGCTTTTTTTTTCCTCTTTTTTTTTTCCTCTAAAAAGTTCATTATTTCATACTGAAACTGTTCCTTTATGTATGAATCATCTAAATTAGATCAGCTGGATAGCTGTCCCACCTCTCTGGTGAAATGCCCTGATCACTGAATGTTCTCTTTCTCCCATTCTCTAAATAAGCTCTGTCTTCCAATGTTTTTCAGAATTTAATGCCAAATGGGACTTTGTTCCAGATAGGACTGCATTTGTTCCTTACCATAATATCAAAACATGAGCTCTAGGTTTCTTTGTAGTGAATCTGGGTGCAAGTCTACTCTGAAAGAGATAGGAATTCAACAGTGGGCCTTTTCTGTTCATTAACTGATTGGTAAAAGAAGGATATTATCTCCTATACCTATGTAAGATTCATTAGCCTCAGGGATAAACCCATCTAATAATTAGAATTAGTTCCTGTGTCCTGGTGAGCATAAAAATCTATCTTTTACTGGATAAATGTATTTTAGAATTGCTCAACAGAACTCAATTCAGACCAAAATATCCATTGAGTTTTGAATGTAATCATAATTGGCACCAGTTTTTACTAGATATGTAAAAATCTGCAGTCAAATCAAGTGATACCCTCAGGTTAAAATAGAATTTTAAATAAACAGATATGTTTCCTTCCAATACAAGTCATGACTGCCCAGTCATTTCCTGAATATGAACCACTTTCATATGTCCTGAAGTGCTGCTAACATCTCCATCTTAAGCATGACAGTCTTAAAGGTAAAGGCAAAAAACTCCAACTAACTGAATATATAAATATTTGAATATATGAAGTCCTTTATGATGGAGTGTGAACTAAAGAAGAAATGGGAGGTTATGACCACTGACTCTTACTGGTCTATGACCATGAGTAAATCACTTAGTTTCTATGTGCTTTAGTTTATTGATTTAATTCATATATAACACTGAACAGTAGCATTATTAGGATTATATAGCATATTTGATATATTATTGAAGTATTGAAGCATATTGAAGTATTATGAAGATTTACAATTAATCCAGAACTTTTTCAGCACTTAATGATCTCTGGAAAAGGTTATTGAGGTGGAGCAGGTCTTTCTTAATTTTTTTTTTAAATTTTTTTTAAAAAACAGGTTTTTCTGTATTTTTTTGTCAATGTAAGGAAGAAAAACTCAATGTTTGTCATAAAACATGCAATTATTAATCATTGGGAATTGAAGAATCATGTAACATTGCAACATGTGTTATCAGCCTCCTACAATGTCATTTTTGTCTGAGTGATTTACAAGAGGCTGTTGTGTGTAGGCTTCAGCAGAAGCAATCCAAGAGTTTGCTGCCTTGCATGATACACAGGTGAGATATAAATTCTCAGCCATAATTTTCTCTCTGTTGTCTTACTATGGGAAAGACCCCCTTCCGAGGAAACCTTCACAGGTGAATAACTCAACAGAACCTCCTACTTGCTCTGCAACAATGTGATTACAATTGGAAAAATCCTACTTACTAATATCAAATTAAAATATATATGACTTGTGGATTGCCCTTGAAGACTTAATTTAGTGAGGTTTTGGATTATAATTAGTGTTGACTGGATACAGCAATGAAATGTCAACACGGTTTCAAATGCTATAAATAACACATGGAAAACCTTGCCAAGTGCATTATTTACAGACTAAAAATGAAAAAAATGGCATCAGTAGATGTTTTTTTACTATGCACAGATGTTCTCGTCATTATAAAAGTTATGTTACTAATTACATTTACACTTGGGTACCAATTCAATGAACTTCAGATTAGAATAAGAGTTCTCAATTAAACAGGCAAAATAACATTCATGCTTCAGTGGAATTGAAAGATTGTGGAGAAATGTAAACTATACACAGGATCAACAGCAAAAATTATTTCATGTGGTTAAATTAAATTAATTTTACTGCAATTTATTGGACTATTTCCTGGTGGCTAATATCAAAGGGAATAGATAACCACAATTACAAGCAATGGGTCCTTAGTTACTGGTTTGTTTTTCTCCTGCTAGCACATTGCATAGATGCCTTGAGGAACACCAGTTTTTCATAAACACTGTAAATTTTATATTTTTTAATTACTAAAGAAATAGGAAGCTTCTGAAATTTGAAGATAATGAGCAAGCTATGTACTTTTTAGTGATCCTCTCTTGATACATTTTGGGTGATACTAAAAATCAAAGTGCTTTTGAAATTTTAAATGTGTGGAGCTTCCTGTGTTGTGATATGATTATTCATAAAATTAGATATGTGCTTAAATTCTCTAGTGACTTGGGCCTGCATGTTGTGATCTTCTTTGGTGAACAGCTTAAGGCTACAGAAAATCATCAAAGAAATTACAAAATGAGCAGAAATTCCATTACTTTGATCAGGGAATAATAGGAGAAACCAGAAAGAGAGTTGTAACATTTATCTGAAGTAGTGGGATGACAAATGTAGATAATGTGTACTACATGTTTATCACTATTTTTTTTCCTCAGATATGTATATTTGCAACTTCATTTTATAGGAATTTTTGTTATTCACAGGAACTGTAGGGGGAAAAGAATTGTATTATGTGATATGTCCTCAGATTTAAATGTCACGTCTTCTTTTAAAAGTTAAAATTTCAACTGCATTTCATAATTAGCCTTTGTATGAACTCCATATCATAGAACACACATTTGCTTTGTGTTTGAAGCTTTTAAAACCAAACAAATTACTTGCTTACATTTACCGTGTTTGGTGGATTGTTATTTTAAAATACTGGTTAAATATTTAATTAGAACACTGAAATATTCCTTAGAAAAAAAATGAGGTCAGATAGTCAGAAGTGCAGGGGAGTGGATGGGACCCTCAACAGCACCCGCTGCTCACATTGGCATAAATCAGTTACACTGGCTGAGCAGCCTCCTCAATAAACCTCCTTCTTAATCTGGCATATAATTGTTCTGTAATAATCTGATAAAAAAAGGTGAATAGGCTACCTGGGGGAGGTGGTGCCATTTCACAGATGTTTTTGATGACAGTCAGGTGCCATTTTTGTCACTTATGAAAGTGAATTCTGCAAGTGTATATACGTACCCGTGGAAAGACTAACATTGAAAACCAGAGGTTCATTTGAGTGCAGTAGTGAGTTACTTGCTCTAAATTAATAGTGAGTGGTTCACTAAGTTTTGAGGCACAGTTACTTAATTCATACAGTGCTTATCCTGTCTGCTGATCCCACTGGAGCTGTGAAGGGGCACCAAAGTCTCCTTTGACAAAGGAGCTTGGAAGATTTGACTTTGGAAGTTAAGGAATAAATGTCTAGTGCTACTGTAGGGAAAAGCTGACTTCTCTTCATAAATATCAGAATGCAAGTAATAAACCAACATATAGATTAATAGATGTCACAGGCATGAGATGAGCATCTAATTTCATGCCCTATGTATTAGCATAATTAGTTATGATTTATTACAGAACTCAATCCCTAAGCTCCTTCACTGTGAAGCAAAATAGCATTGTGTCTAAAAGAGACTGCCTAAGGTGCCAATGTTAAATACCCACAGCAGCAGTAGGTGCTCTGTTGGCAGTGTAGTGTGAATGGGTTTGTTACCTTAGGCTTTGGCCTCAGTGTTTAAGATAATGCAAAACTAAGTGGGAAGAGATTAAAGTGATATAGGCTTTTATAAGAAAATCATCACTGCCTGGGTTTTATCTTGAAATTGTTTAGGCTGAGGGAATAGAAAGAAGCTGCTAGTAAACAAACCCATGAAGACACGAAAGGGAGAAACACCAAAAGGAAAAGATTAATGGGGATTCCCAAGGGACATGGCTGGGAAAGTAAGTTTGACTGTGGGTAACACAATAAGTCTTTTTTTTTCCCTGTCAGAATTACAGGTTTATATCAACCAGTAGGGTGCTAAATAAGTAGCTCTTCTCTGAGATGGGATCCTTTTTCTGAACTGCTGCACATTTGCTTGTTCCTATTTGCAGATGCTCTGAAATCTTGACTTTTTGCTTCTGAAAAAGTAACTAAGGTTGGGTTTCTTCCCTAGTGGGCTGTCCATCTGTAGGTGATTTCTATTGTGGAATTATCTTGTGATTACTTATCTTCAGATATGAACAAATAATGTATTTATTTAGTACAGAAATTCTTTATGCCTTATTTGTAGCACATTATTCATCATTACTTAATTGTGACATGCATTTATGATTTTATGAGGTACTTTTTGATCTGCTACTCTAAAGTCTGTTTTCTCTGAAGCTCTTCTTGAAATCTCTTGGTTCTGAGCTCACGTCTGATATCAACTATGAACAGTCAGATTTTGGCATTCCTAGATGATGCCTTGTCTGAACCACTCAACCACCACCTACATAGGTGACCTAGTAGTCATGCTGACTAAATAGAGCATCAAGCTGTGGGTGTTTTTGGCAAGGCTCATAACAACTTTTGATATCTGGGTGTAGTTCAGGGAGCCTATTGTGTTTTAACCTTAAATTATTCTTACACTTGATTTGCAGCAAGACTCAGAAATGTCTGCAGCTCACAAAGCAGAAAGAACAATCTCTTAACTCCCCAAACTCCATTTCTAGATTTTTTGGGAGACTATATTTAAACAAAACTAGCCTGCTTTAAGGTCTTTTTCTAGGGAACACATGTCACTTTTTGTAAGTTTCTGAAGGCAAAAAAAGCCAATAAATGTTCTCCAAACCTTGTCACAAGCTAAATGCCATTTTCAGAAACAACTGTTACTGCAAATTCAGGGGTAAGATGGTAAATCTGTTGTCAGCTCTTTAGTATTGAGAAATTTATACAAAAGGATATCTTGCCCAATGGAATGAAAGCAGCTAAGAGTGAAGGAAAAACACAGATGATATATGTGTAGTAGTATTTCTCAGTAAAAAGGATTTACCTGCTTTATTGTTCAAAAAGCCATAGTTCCCTATTGCAGGGGAGCCCAATCTTCACATCACAATTGCTAATTCACAACTGGCATTCTTCAGGTTTTTGACCAAATCCTCAGACATGCACACTGCATGTGGGATGGACACTGCTCAGAAAATCCCAAAGCAAATCTATCGAAGAGAGCACAGAAGTAGCCACTGCCTACCTTCCTGAACCTGACCATATGCACATGTGGAGCGTTGCCAGTCTGTACATATGCAGTTAATCCACTGCCAAGTGTCTAACAGAGATATCACAACTACTTCTTTTCAAAGACTGTATAAGAAGCCAGAACCTGGCAGACTGGATAGCAGCTGGTTCCAATCATACAAGCAGCCTTCAACTTCACTGCTGTGATGGTTGTAATGCCTAACCCATAATAGACCACCCCTTCGGAATGTTGCCTGCCTCTGTAAGCAGTGAGAATGTTGTAGTCAAAATACAGCTCAGTATAAAAGCACAAATTCCCTCAGCAGCAGCTTGCATTGCAAACTTGTTGGATGTGTAGAAGTTCTTGTAGCTGCTCATCTGCTACCAGACAGTATTTGTGGTTAGCTCTTGATTTATCTCTGAGTTGTTTTGTGAGCACTGCTTTACTTGCACCAGTCATTGAAATAACTGGGAAGATAATACATTTTGCCATGCACTCAGTGAGGAGCCCTTTTTTTTTCTGTTTTCCTGTCAGTTTTTCTAAGCTGGCACTTTTTCTAAGCTTTGTGAAACTATTTGCCCGTAACTCCTACAAATGATTCCTAGTTCAATATGTCTTTATTAAGTAATGTATGGATTTTTTCTTGTGTAACAAATTCATACTGGTTTACTTGGTGGCATATTGTATAAGCCTAACTAGTGGAATGAAGTTTTGCATGCAGATATGCTACAGTTCAATTGATCTGGAAGCATTCCTGACAACAATCTTTTCTAGAGTAAGCATAGAGAACTCAATGAGAAAAAGTTGTTAAAATGATTTTTTTTTTTTCCCTTTAAATGTTAAGTATTAGTGGAAATGTTTTCCAGAATAAAACTCAGCCCACCTCTCCAAATCTTCATTTTTCTGTTTTTTATTTTTTCTCCATTCCCTCTGCTAGGCTTTTTCTCTCTAAACTTGAAGCTAACCGTTAAGTATCAAGTGAGCATTCTCTGTGACCTGCAGACAAGGATGATATATTTCTTAGGGGAAGAAAATCTCTTCTCAGAGAACCCTTCTGTTTGGCAATGCCTTTCAAACTTTGCTGAAATTTAAACTTCAGGTTTTGCTTCTTTCAGTCCCTACCTTTACTCAAATCTTGAGTCTTTAGCTGAGCTTTAACTGGAAGAAAAGTTTTTACAGGTCACCCTTCCCTTTGTCATCCCCTTTCCATACTCACTTCAGCTGCAGCACTAACCTTTTTGTCTTGCCTAACTCTGGGTCTAATCTTAACATTACCCTGACCCTTAAGCTTCAGCTCACCTTTTACCTAACACCTCCAATGATGGCTAATTAAAAAATTTATCACAGTAGACATGTCCCAACACTCACAAGCTGATTTGTTTGTATAGTGATAGGTACTGCCCTTTCTGCTCCAAGTCATCTCTGAGACACTGACCACCTCCTAGAGAAATGTTGTATAGTGACCTCAAGTAACTCAGAGCCCATTGAAGCAGAGAATACATGCAAGTTTTAATGAACCTGATCTAAACTTTTGTAATTAAAGAAGGCTGAGAAGGACCAAGAAGAGCTGGAGGAGCTGAAAAAGTTGAGCCTTCAAGAAGTGTAAACTCTGTAGTTTGAACATAAGCTATTACATCACTCATGAAGAAAACCCATGAAGAGATGTACTGATACAATATAAACTAAAATAAGCAAAAGTTGTGATATTATCTTTAACTACAATCTGTGTAAGCTTTGATTGTGCTAATTAAACTTGGACTATAGGGACAGAACAAGTATTTAATAAGGATCTGGATTAGATTTTTCTATTTTATTTATTTTTATTTATTTATTCATTTTGTTTTTTTCTCAAGGATGGCTGAAGCAAAAAGGGGAACTTGCTTATTAGAGGCATGAGGAATAGATCCTGTGGCTCCTGAATGGTCACAGAAACTTTTCAATTGCTGATGCTCTTTTTATACATACAAGGGATATCTCTTCTTACTAACAGAGCACTCCTTACTCAGAGAACTCTCCCTTTTCTATTTTAGCTCAGAAACAAGCTGTGGAATTCCTTTGGAAATTCACAAAAGCTATTAATATTCAAGGGCAAGATGAATTTGCTTTTGCTGCTGCCCATCTCCTAGTTTACTAATATATCTTACAAAAATATGGAGTCCTGCAGCAACTGTCAAAATCTGTTAGATGTAGCTAGTCACGTGTGAGACAGAGAGAAAATCAATTCCATTTCCTAAATGTAAGTAACATTTCTCTAAGAATGGTTCACACATATATTAACCACTGTATTATTGGGATCCATAATTGACTGGGGGTATTCTGTGTTATCTCCCTGATTGTTATCTTTTCATGCTGCAAGCTGAGAGCCTACATGGAAGATTTCAACCCTCCTTTATGAAATGAACCAGTTGGCATTTCGTAGTGACATGTATTTCTAGTGATTAGGTCTGTTCCCCAGACTTCCAGATTTCTTTTTGTTGCAACAATAGCAATGTATGTACTCACTTTTAAAAAATATTTTTTTAGATATAGGACAGGAAGTTACATAATTATTTCTAAAAGATATGTTTAAAAATTTAATTAGCAGCACACAGGGAAAATAAGACAATGGATGATCCTAATTTGCAATTTATCTGTACTAATTTCCTACAGAAGATGTTTTGTCTTCAAAATAAATCCTTTGACACTATTTGACTCTAACCATTTTGCTAGTTATGATGAGATACACATCCTGTCTGTCTCAGATAATTCTCAACATGTTTCTTGTCTTAAATTACAAAAAAACCCAAATTCATATTTCCTGATATAACTTAATTAGCTTGTGTCATTTTTTTATATTTCAGGAAATTAATTTAATCACTGAGAAAGCATCTTTGACATTTAAAGTTTAATACAACATTAGAGATTTGATGGCAACCTGCTTGAAAAAAATGTTGTTATTGAAAATGAAGGCGTAATATAAATGCATATTTTCAAAAGTAAGATTCTTATCATTAAAATATTTTCTTCATTTCGACAACTAAGATTCCTAAAGTTTTTTTTCTTCTTTTGATTACAAACTTACTGAATCTCCCTTTTTTTTTTAAAGATTATGACAGTAACCTTAAATATTAACATGAATAACTAATGCCAGGTGATTAATTAGGTGATTGAATTTTACTTTTGTGTCTTTGATACCGAGTAGATCCTTACTCCAAGCCCATGGTGCTCAATGTAAGGCATCTAAATACCACTATTAGTCTCATTAACATAACAGAACTGCCAAAATACAAGATTTTCAAAATACAGCATATTTCTTGAAATGTTCCAAAGGCTGTAAGGAAGCCAGTGTTGCTGGCTTTCACATTGCCTGTGTATTCATAACTGACAGTATTTTATTGTTATTACTGCATATTGGCACTACTCAGTCATGCTAACTTGGCAGTTCCTTGCATGAACTGTAAGAATAAAATCTTCACTTTATATCCTGAATGTCTCCTG
This sequence comes from Corythornis vintsioides, assembly GCA_025447755.1. Classification (NCBI taxonomy): domain Eukaryota; kingdom Metazoa; phylum Chordata; class Aves; order Coraciiformes; family Alcedinidae; genus Corythornis; species Corythornis vintsioides. The sequence goes on along the minus strand of JAOEGS010015502.1, from coordinate 65,682 downwards.
GTACCTATCAGCCTCAGAGAACATTTGCTGGTATCTATCAAAGTTAGTGCTATTCAAGTTCTATTTACTATTGTTCTGAGCATGATTCCCTATATTCTGCATTCTAATTTTCACTACCTCAACCTATTTCTTATAGGGAATTGTGTTATATGTTTAAGATATGAGTTATGTGAACAGCAAATAATCATACATACTTGGTAGATATAATATGTATGAATACACTGTAATATTAATATATTGCCAAACTTTGCTAGAGTAGACCAACCATGGTAGAATAATGCCTTCTCCACAAAATGCTGAGTTCCATAGAAGAAAAAATCAGTGGAAACTACCACCCTCCCACACCAAAATGATTTTTAGCATACAAAGAAGTAATTCACTGTAGAGTCTTGGCCCATTTCCTTCAGTACCACATTCTTTAAAAAAAAACAAAAGGATTAACCTTTTTATTAAGAACAGTCATTGTTAGCACATACTGAATACTGCCTGGAAAGGCTTTTCATTCTGCTTTAAAAAGCCCAAAGGACTTCAGCATTTGTAAAATTATTTACAGGTGAAGGGGTCCTCTTGGACAATGGTTACAAATCAATACCCTGCTAACAGATCATGTTTATGAACTATGGAAAATCCCCGAGTAAAATGTTGACACTGAACAGAATAGTAAGGAGAGTCTGTGAATGACAATCACTTCCTTTAAACCTAAAAACAAAGTGTTACCAGTAATTGATATTTACTTTACTTTTTCCCTTTCCCCTTAGTGTTATGGATGATGCAGAGTATCCAGCAAAGAAAATACACTGCTGTTACCACTGTAATTCTTAAAACAGGGCCACGGAGCCATTCTGGACTCCTGTGTATATTCTCTATTAATTAATGCCCAATTGATGGGCATCCATTAAGCACCAGACTTGCTGGCTTCACACAAAATCTGTGCAACATTAAGAGAACAACCTCATTGTTACCTTTAGAGTAACAAACAATATATTTGTCAAATCCAGCAAGACAAAATTAATAGCAAATCCCACTTAGTTTCAGCCTTGAAGTGAAATGCAATAAAAACAAAAACATGCTCGTTATTCTTGGCTAATAAAAAGCTTGTTCTGTTTTAGATTTGCTCTATAGATATAAGAACAAACCTTTGCAAGTCATGAGCTATAATCTGTAAAAGTGGCATTAATATGACTCAGAATCTCCCTAAAATGAAGAAAAAAAATAATGAAGATTGATTTTAAAATGAAAGAGTTATGGTGTAAGTGATTATTTTGAAATAACTGATAGTGTCTGATTGTCTGCAGGGGCCTCTTGTCAGTTTTAATGCTGACAGCTAAAATCAGATTACATTCTTAAAATATTGACTATGTATTCTGTGCTCTGTCTCTTAGTAACAAGAGTGAAAAGGAGTGGGCCAGAATATATTTTGAATGGAAGAATTACATAGTCCTTATGAAGAAAAAATAAAAATAAATAAAAATTAACTACAGTATTTTACAGCAATATTGGAGATAAGACAAAGTACTATTTTGAATGAGACATTACTTTAAAAAATATACTTTATTGGAAGCCAACTAATTTACCTAATGCTATATCTTAAAATCAAAAAGAAGTTTTATACTAGGGAGTCCAGGGAGTAGCTTTTCATCCACAGATCACTGTTTCTTCTCTGTGTTGCATTTGTGTCTGGTGGCATTTGGTAGTGGGGGAGGCAGCTACTGATGTTGCTCCAGTGAGAAGCTTTGAGATGTTCCCCCAGCTCCAATTTAGACCCTCCTCTGGCCAAGGCTGAGGCAATCAACAACCTCTATTGTAACATGTTTAAGAGGGGAAAGGGTGAGTTCTTTTGCTTTGGGTTTCTTTTTGTTTTAGGAGAGCAATAGGATGTGGAATGTCTGTGAAAACAGTAAAAATATTAAGTGATTTCTGGGGGAGCAGTTGTGCTGTGATTTCCTTCCCCCCCCCCCCCTTTAATTTTCTGTTCCTGATGATTTTGTAAATTGTCCATTAAACTACCCAAATAAGTTACAGTATGTGTCTTCCTGCTGGCACATAAACCAGAAACAATACACTGTTCCACGGCTAATCACATTTACTTGAATATAAATCAATTTAATCAGTTCATTAAAAATCACACAGGCTATTTGGTTCTCCTCTACCAGATGTAAATACTTACAATTCATCCAGGGCCAGGATCCAGAAACGTGTTTCTCAGTGCAAAATGCAAAGTGCTAACCTCAGTGTTGGAGCTGAAACTCTAACAGATGCATTCATTAGTCTGCTGAAGTGTGTTGCTATGTTTGATTTTTTCCTTTTTTTTCTTTTCTATGCAGTACAAGAAGGAAACATCCCCCAGGGTCTGTATTTGAGATTTAAATAAGACTCCAACACAGTCAGAATGCCTTGCCTAATAGTGGCTGAAATCACTAGATGCATAATGAGCTGCCACCCATTAGTCTTTCTGACAAAGACAGAGAGACTCAGCACCTTGGCCCACACCTGCTATGTGTATTTCTACTAGCTCATTCATGAAATGGCCAAAGGACAAAACACTTAATTGAAAAAGGGAAAAAAAAAAGAAGAAACCTAGGAATATGCCCCACTGAACTGGGCTAGAAGGCTGACTTTGTAATTCTCTTTATCAAATGTTCAAGAAAGAACATCATTTTGAAAAAATATGAGTATCACTGAGCCTTTCTGTTATTTCTAGCAGTTATGGAGCAGCTGCTAGAAACTAGAGGCAATGGGAGTAAATTGGAGCACAGGAGGTTTAGGGGAAAACAAGGAAAAAAAACACAAGGAAAAACTTGTTCCCAGTGAGACTGCTAGAGCCTGGCAGGGGCTGCCCTGGGAGGTTGTGGAGTCTCCTGCTCTGGAGACATTCCAGCCCCACCTGGATCTGTTCCTGGGTGACTTGGTCTAGGTG
>JAOEGS010015502.1:48294-59340 GCA_025447755.1 Corythornis vintsioides | reverse complement strand
GCAGCTGCAGAGCCATCTAGAAAAAAACAGATTCAGGCCAGGTACCACATACAGCAATCACACTGTGGCATGTGCTTTGAGGTAACCAAAGAGGCTATAGCAGTCCCTTTCCAGTGCACCCCCTCCCTGGGCAATGTTGTGCTGAGAATTTATTGTCTGTGTGTTACACAGTTCTGTCAGTGGATTTGAGAAGAAGATAAGCACTTCTCACTGCCTTTTTCTGTCTGCAGGACCTGAGGATATAATTCCCTGAGAGTCATATCATCTATGACCTCCCCAGTCCTTTTTCTCTTCATCAATACTGACAAATATTACAGGTTTTTGTGGCTATCCAAGGCCACAGAGATCATTGATTCTGCCAAATGAGTAAATACAGGGCTTGTTAATGCTGACCTGAAGCAGTGTGTTGCTTGCTTATAGCTAAAAAAATAACAGTTTCATTTCTGTCTCCTTCTCTGGAGACACTCAAGACCTGCCTGGATCTTTTCCTGGGTGACTTGGTCTAGGTGCCCCTGCTGTGGTATAGGAGGGTTGTACCAGATGATCTTCTAGGTCCCTTCCAACCCCTAACATTCTATGATTCTATGAAATAATATTAACAAACCAAAAAGATTTAAAATAAAATTAGAAAGCCATGTAGGACAGTATAGGACTGGTGGAGTAACGTGTCTTTGTTGTGTTGTCAGAGAGAGAGCAATCTGGCAGAGTACAGCTAAAATATTCCCTTGAAGTATCAAAACAATATGAAGTTAAAAGGGCATCAGGAGAGGTGAGGAGGGTCACAAATAGGCATTCTCACTGACAAAACTGCTCTCCACTGAGGAGTTGTTTGTGGTGGATAGGACACAAACTCTTGTTCCCTGAAGGATAATGTATCTGTCACAACACATGAAACCCCTTTTGTACTAGGAACAAAACAGATACATCTCTTCATACCCAAACCTTGTCTTAGAATGAGATAAAAAGAAGTGTTTTTCTTTTACTAGGAGTATTTCTCACAAAACAATTTTGTCACAATTCTGAGCATCAGAAATATTTTCTTTGTTTTTCCTCTAATTTTATGTCTACTATCTTTTCAAAGACGATTATTTCTTGTCTTGTAGCATTCATGCTTGAGTGTGGACCATTTCTCCCCTATATGTATGTATCTGTTTATGATTAGTTTATGTAGCTACACTTTTCCTTTACACAAGATATTTGGTCTTGAGACATTTAGATTGAATTTCATATGTGATCATTCATATCTCAGCAGGAATCAGGGGGAAAAAAGCCAAAGATTTAACAATGAAGCCAAGGAGATATTGAACACTTGTGAGTGTTCTGAAATTCAGTCAAGTAGAAACTCCAGATGACTGTGAATTGGGTCACCTCTAGTGATCATAATAAATATCACTGTTAAAGAAAGGATGCATCAGATTACTCTTAACAACTTTGTTTTTGATAGCTTTTTAAAGCACTTTTTTTTCAGTATGTTTAGCTTGAAATATCTTTCTGAGAAAATAAAAAGATAATTGACATGCAAAAAGGCTTACAGGGGCTTACGCTTCAATTGTTGAGACTGATGAAACAAATGTTTATTAACTTTTTAAGTTGCCCAACAAAATATAAAGTAGTGAGTTGAAAATCTGGAGTAGATCTGAAAGAAAATAAAAGGGGTTTTATGAAATAATTATCTTAAAGAAATAATGGCAATATAAGCAATAATTTGTATATGTTAGGGTTTAGGGTTCCCTTGAATGGCCCTTGTGCTGTTTTTAGCTCCTCACTTTCTTTTCAGAGTCATGATATATGATGTCCACATTTATTTTTAGTTTTTCCCAAACATTTTCTAGTGCTTAGAGTGTTGGCAGAACATCACGATTCTGACCAGTTTGGCTGCACTCTGAAATCTCAGCTCAGACCAGATGGTGAGCCCCAGCTGCTGTGTGAAACAGGTAAAAGAAAAGAAAAAAAACCCAAAACCAAAAAAGAAAAACAGACAAAAAAAAAAAAGACACACAAAAAAAACCCCCACAAACCCCAACAAACAAACAACCCAAACAGACAACAACAAACCAAACCACAAATTCCCCCCTGAACCTATGAACATCGAAATTACTGTTGGCAGATTTATCAAAGAGATTTTCCACACAACAGGTGTTTTGGTTTTGTGTTTGGTTTTTTTTTTAGAGCTATAGGAATTTTATTGCTGAAAGTCATTCTCAAGTCACAGAACTGCCCACTGTTTGCCTGGCTATACTTACTCAGCAACTTCTGGGTAACATAACATAGCAATAAGTCGTGAACATACACACCAGTTGTTATTGAAAGCATTCTCTGCTATTCTTTTTAAGTAAGAAAATATCATCTTGTTCTGCTATAATCACTATTGCAGTCGTTGCATAAGGTTTTTGTAACAGCACAATGGGGAAAAAAAAAAAGAGAGCTACTGCCATTTTATGTGAATATAATGAAACAGTGAACAGACCAAGCCTAGAATAAACTCTCAGTGAATCTACTTCTGATGCAGAAGGATCTGAAAGTGAATGTAGCCTTTAGGAACTACATAAAATATTTATAGCATCTTGTTCTTTATTTATCAATGCCACCAGCAACAAAACACTGCTCCATTTATATAGCACTACTTAAAAGAATCAAGTAAAAGCAAATGGACAGAGAAATAACTCTTCCTTTTTAAATGGAATTTAAATTAAAAAAAACCAGACAAATACAGCCCTGAAAAAAACAAATAGAAAAAAATCCTAATCTTTGAGCTCTAATTATCTTTCCATTACATACGTACAAGCATGCATATGCCATATATATCATGCTTTCACAGGCTGGACTAAAACCTGTGTTTGGTACTATTTGATCCTTTCTGACTGCTTGTGTCAAATGGGTGACTTCAGTTTTGGATGAATTATTTCTGTATAAATGCTTTATATAAAAAGAAAATACTCAAGAGTTTCCGTTAGATCTCAGTAGCTACCTGAATGCACATGTCCAATCCCTATGGCTGGAAACAACTCATTTAAAAGCACAGCATTTTTTTCCTTTTTGTGACAAATTTGGGAAATTCTCAGTGTTCAGAGGTTTGTGCATGTGAGCAATTTCATATATAACATTTGCATTTCAGTGAAAAACACACAAAATTAAGGAAAATGATTTATTTGTGCTCCGCTTACATCTTTTGTCATTTTTGGCCTATCAAAATTCTTGTCCAGCAGAGTTGTTACAGCAATCTGCTCTTTCTTAACAATCTTCTGTTCATTTGCATATTCATGCTGGCTAATTGTAGGCCAAATTGTGATTCACAGTCACTTGAAAAAGTGAAATTCCTGTGACCAGTCTTTTCATCTCCATTACATGGGTGTTTATTTAAAAGGCAAAATGAAGCTGCAAGTGAAATGAAGTTCATCCATTGAGTAACTGTTGTAGATGGCTTCTCATGTTCTTGCTCAGCAGAAGAAGGATTTGCTTTCAATTTTTTTGTGCCTCTGTGATACTGATCGTGGTATCACAGAGGCTGGTGAGACTTTGGACGTCACATTTTTCTTTAGAGTTCACTGATGGTGTGAGTGGTGTTAGAAGGTGATCAGGAGCATAAAGGGGTGAAGAGTCTGTTTCACTAGAAGGCATGCTCCACCAGGCATCCAACATTAACTCCAAGTGAGGAGAACTTATGAATATACTCCATACTAGAACACTAGAGCATCACTGAAGGCAAGGACAGGAATGGTAGTGGGCTCACAGTACCTTAACATGCATTTTTCTGTCTGGGTGTTTTCATTTCTCAAGTGGACATTTCATATTAAACTCATTTAAACTCATAAACATTCATATTCACATTTCAATCCTGTTGTATCATAGAGGCTTGCAACATTTCTTTAGTTATTTGTTTTACTTCAAAAGTCTAACAGACTGGTTTACAAAGGGAACAGAAAGCAAAATCTCTCTACATTGTCATTTACGAGTGTTTAAAAATGCCTAATGTTATTTTACATCTTTGTGTCTATCTGGTTTTTGCCTGGCTAGGGTGGAAAATTATTGATCCTTGGAGATAAAAATGCATTAATGGATAGGAAAACTTTCTGGAGACTCCTCCCAGGATGAAGAATTTAAGGATTATGCTGCAGACTAGTGTTTTGTGGAATGGTTTATTTAAATTGAAGCAAAACTCCTGACATAGCTGAAACTTTAGTTGGTTCCCTGAGCTGCCTTTATAAAGTTAGTGTCTTTTAAATACTGTTATATAAGTCAGCTCTCATCCTATTTTAATAGTTAAGGCTTTTGAAACAAGCTCTTCTGACAGTGCAAGAAACAAAAACAACAAAAAAAATCAGATCTTAGGAGGGAATTTCTGCTAGAAAGATATATATGTTCCGTGGTCCTACTTTCACCAATGTTATTAGACCCAGACAGGAAAAAGAAAGAAAAAAGAAATTTGTATTCTGCAGTAAATAACAATGATTTTATTCTTTTATAGATTATATTTTCATCTGGCCTTTTCTAAGTTAGGAAAAGAACTGCAGAGGAGAGCTTAAAGGGACTTTTCTCCAGTTGTGAAGGAGAAAAGGAAAAACAGAATCTCAAGAGAAAGTTAGAAGACAAAAGCTTACATTATCTTTTTTTTTTTTCCTCTTGTCCAGAAATAGCTTGTGTTCTTCCCCTCTTATCATCATACAGTGAGGTGAGAAGAAGAGGTCCCTCATCCCTTTTGAGAACAGTAGTGATACAGTTTAAACTTAGCAGCTCTCTAGGTAATGTTGTCAATTCTGCTTTGACAATTAGTGATGAAGGAAAAGTGTCCTGAAGCAAATGATATTAATATTTTAGTAGGTGCCATAAGTTGGAATTGCTAGAGGGCATTTTGATGATGGTGTTTCAAAATGTAAAGCTGACATCCTGGTCCCTTGTAGATGTTGAGATACAATCCAGTGATATTTTTACAAAGCTGTATAATAATGGGGAAATCAATTTGTGATTTGCTTCAATTTTGCTTCATGTAAAATGAGCTGAACATATGCTCCTATAGACCTTTATACTTTGAAATACTTTTGAATGTGATCTATACATTGACAGTGCTTAACTACTCTTAATTAGCATTAAGATTGAATTTATATCCTTAGGCTAATGGAGAACAATTCATATGAATCAGAAATTTTATTGATATTTAAGTAAACAAAGGTCTAGACTGCAAAGAAAATGCTTTTGGAAGAAAAGAGTCTGCATAAATGGATGTTACTTAGCTCTTACAAGGCTTATTTCTCAGAACATTCAAGCAGATCTCTCCTCTTGTAACTTTGGTACTCTGAACTTCATCTGATGAGCACTTCTGAGCAGTTTGTCAGTCTGGTTTGAGATAATGGGCATTACCTTTACATTTACACTCCCTTGCAAAAAATGGATTTATATATTCTTTGTGTGCTGGGGGGAAAAAGTCACAACTCAGATTGTCATTCTGCAAATGCAGCCTGAGTTTTTAAAAATCCCATTATTTCTGTGTACAAGGCAGCAACTGACTGTACTGTAACCATGGAGACCTGCAGCAGATTCAGGAGTTGATTTTAACTCTCATGCTTCAGACCAGAAAATGTTAGATACTCTGCATCATGGAGGTAACAGTCAGCCTCGGGTGAAGGTCACTGATGATGCAACTCCAGAATCACTAGGTCTGGGTCTCAACTGCAAGAAGAACTAAGCCAAGCTCACTGCATTTTAGGCAAAAACTGGCAACACCTATGGAGTTTAAAGAGTGAAAAATCTGTTGTTTGATTTTCAAAAATAATTAGACTCATGGCTGTGATCTGTAAATCCATGATATTTTAGATTCCCTTACAAGAGACCCTTGGAACCCAAGTTTGCAGTATGACTATAGAATTATATCTCAAAGTTATGTTGCCATGAAAACTTTCCTTATTAATAGAATATGTCAGGACTGAAATAATAATATCATATAAACTACAGATTTCAATATTTTTGCATTTAATCCTATGTAAATATTTTTTATACTATGGCTGTGTATATTTTCCTTGCTCCTCCATGTTATTCTGCTATGCTAGCAATTTTTATTTGTACTTAAATCAGATCATAAACAAATAGCAGCTTTAAGTAATAGCACCATTAGGATCTCTAAACTGTATTGCATTGCAACAGAAATAGCTTCTGGATGTTTCTGGCTGGGCATGATCAGAGATAGGGATCAAACATCTTTAAACATTAATTTAGCATGAGAAACTATGCAAAATCAAGACTGTTTAAACAGCAGGAAATCAGAGAAACAAGTCTGAGACTGAAAAAAAAAAGAATAATGACTAACTGGGGAGAATAAAATAAAAGTATTTTGGTAAGGGAAATAGAGGGGATGGAACATTACAGCATCTTTTCTTTGCCAAAACTGACCCACAGTATATATCAATCTTATTTTTCTATTCAGACAGCAGAGCTTTCTGCATTTGGCTTGGCTTACTTCAGTATCATCAGCTCTGATATTCCAGTAAGTGATATATGGCTGTGTGCCTCAGGATAAAAGAGATACATTGATATGTGTAGCTAATATTTCTTCTGGATAGAAGATAGTTGTATTATTGAACAGAAAAAATGATTCTTTAGAACACCATTGCCAATATAAGTACAGGACAACTGGTGCAAGGAAGAAAAGGTTGGACTTGAAGAGTGGCATCTTTTCTTTGTGGCCACATTTAAGGATTTAATCCTTGAACTCTAAGAGGACTATTCAGAAGTGTGTACAATATCTTTCTCACCCTTCCTCTTTTGTTTTTCAATCATTCTAAGCAGTGTCTAATCAAACCTTTACTTGCACTCTACTCTGTCTCTGCGTAGGAAATTCTGTCTTTGGTGTGTTTGTGTTTTTGACAAAAGCATCTGCAGGGTGACTTCTGCACCCACTGCTCTCCCTGATTCTGTTCATTGCAATACATCGTGCATGGAGGGAAGTGTTACTGTTCTTGGTTTAACAGTAGGGAGTGATTCTGAGCATTAAATGCTTTCTTTAGTAATAGGCATTTGTGAGTACAACTGCTAAACAGGAATGTGAAAGGAGACAGTTGTGGCATTTGCTGAATGAACCTTCTGCCTGCTTACTGCCAGCCCACTGCCATATGCAGGAGGGTGATGCAACAATTGTTCTCTCACATGTTCTTGCCCTGTGGTAGGTATGGGATAGAGATTTTGTCCTGGTCACGGGTCCTATACACACTAGAACCTTTTATGAAAAGCTCTTTTCTTTCTAATAATCCTCTGTCATGGGATGTTTCACAGGAATATTACATCCCAGATGCAGAACTTTGTATTCACCCTTGGTGATCTTCTGTAGAAATGTCAAAGTGGAGATTCAGAGAAAGATGAGAAAAAAAATATGCAAAAATCAGAGAGCAAAAGAAAGAAAGAGAGAAGGAAGGAAGGAAGGAAGGAAGGAAGGAAGGAAGGAAGGAAGGAAGGAAGGAAGGAAGGAAGGAAGGAAGGAAGGAGACAGAAGAAAATATTTTTGAAAGGCTAATGAAGGTAAAAAATGTGGATGAAAAGGAAATGAAAAAACGAACATTTTTTTTATGCCTGTTACACTTCAATATTGTATTTTCACTTGAGGAACATATAAGATCTAGGCAACAGGGAAAAAAAGCAATTTCCATTTTATATTTCAAATCCCACATTTTTTGTTACGATGGTTGAATAAAGCAGCGTAGAAAGGTTTGTATGGTGCCATGGGAGTCTGAAGCTACTGCAAGTTCTGTGATGGAATCTGTCAAATGTAAAAGCATATTCATTAAGGTCATGCACTTTTCTGTTTCCAGCTCTGTGCAGCTGTGGCATTTTTCCATCTGTATTTCTTGTTAAAGATCTGAATGACTCATCCTTGAATTTGCCTTTGAGGTAGACAGTTTTCCTATGGCAATGAAATCCAGCTGGTACATGAAAAATGTGTGTGTCACTGTCAAGGGAGGATTGTTCTTAAAAGAGTTCAATTCAGTCTTAAAGCTGGAGGTTTATAATTCATTTTCTGGTCAGATTTTATTGCTTTGCAGGTTTTTTTGTATAATAACATTTTAAAGTAACAGACCAAATATTAAAAAAACCCAAACAACTTCTACTACTAGTTAAAGTCTTCCTTTACATATCTTCACCCTTTATGAAGAGATGGGTGAAAAAGAACTAGGAAAACAGTAGTGCATATATGCACCAAATCCTCTGAGAGTTTTAGTAATAATGTTAAGAGCCATACATTACATAATTGCACAAAATATCATGTACACAGAAATTGTTTAGTTTATCCTTGCAACACTAATACAACAGTATTGCCCTCACTACTGTAAATTTCTGGCTACATAAGGTAGTGTAGTGAGTCTTGATATTTAACAGTTCCTTTTAACAGGAAAAGTTAATTAGACCTGATCTCTTTTTATGTTTTACCAAGACTGTGTATCCTATACTTACTTTAAACTCATTAGAGAATATTTAGAGAATATGAGTATTAAAATGACATTGAATTTCAAAGCTGAGTTTCTAATTTTAATTTAAATGTAACTGAGGTTTAGTTTTATCCTAGTGAGCATGGGAGTTCCTAAGTGGAATAGGCTAGACTGATCAAACTTTTTAATCTAAAATATAATTTCTTTTAAAATGTGTTAAAACCTTAGAGAGTTTTGTGTTCAGAGTGACTTTTGGTGGTGGAGAAATGAAAGCTACATTTCTGTAATGCTTTTGTTAGAAGATTAATGTAAAAACTTGTAGGAATATTTGTTTACCAAATCCTGTGTTATTTGGTTACATGAAAATGTTTGTTTCATTCTGATTCCATTTGGTTACATTAATGCAATTTTTCTTTGCATAAGCAAAATATTCTTCTTAATTTAAGGGAAGAAAGAGGTCTAATTAAGGTGCTCTGAATCACCTCCAACTTTAGATACATTGATTACCTAGACAGTTTGTGAGAGGACTAGCTTTCTGATGTCTGATGTCTGTGTGGTTCCTAGCCTTGAGATGCTTTCAATATCAAGCATATTCTCATGTTTCCAGAGGGGATGAAATATAAAGTGTAATACTTGGTGTCGTTTTTTAAGCTTAGCTATGGAATTTGCTGAGATATGAAGTGTGCTGAAGTTAACTAGCCTGTGCTTGTGTGCATTTGTCTGCTCCTGTGTGTATATGGAAACCTTGAAAATAACAGGAAAATAAGTCTAAAGACCCTTGCCCCAACTAACTGCAAACAAATAAAGCAAGATCACCACCGTAGGATTGTGCAAATACCCCAACAGCATAAGATGCCAGGGTCTGCCTACTTTATCACACTCTTGAACAGAGATATTTCAGGGGTCACCTTGGTCTGATCTTTTCTCTCTGATATCTAGGGATAAGACATGTGGGAGTGATTCCAAGCTGTGTCAGAGGAGGCTTAGACTAGAGATTAGGAAACATTTTTCTGTCAAGAGGGTGGTCAAACACTGGAACAGGCTTCTTAGAGAGGTGGCTGATGCCCTAAGTCCCAGGTATTTAAGAAGCATTTGGTCAATACCCTTAATAATATGCTTTATTTTTGGTGAATGCTGAAGTGGTCAGGCAGTTGGACTAGATGATCACCTCAGGTCCCTTCCACTTGAACTACTCTGCAGTTCTATGCTATGGTATGCTGTGCTATGCTCTAATTACTAGTTCTTAGGTACTGTACAAACCCTCTAAAGTGCTTTAGGATAATCTCCAGTCTTTTGTTAGCTGCCTTCCCAATAAAACTAATGGGCAGAGTGACATGATGAAGGGGTTATCAACATGATTGAATAGGAACCTTGTGCTGATGATTCCCAAGCTAGGGTTTGCTGCTAGCAGTTTTGAAAGAATAATTTTTACAAATTCTAAAATGTTCAAGGGTAGTGGCTTAGTGGTAGAGATAAGAATCTCTTTCCCTTGTGGTCTTGTGGAAAGAAACTTCTCATACAATTAGATGTTTAATTTCTGTATGTGAATAAAAATAATAATAATAAAATAAAAAAAGAAAGCCCCTCTTCTAGAAATGCATTATCTTAGTCATTAGAACATTGGCCTGAATTCAAATCCCCATTCTGCTGAGTTCAGTTCAGGAATTGCAATCTATATCCTCCAGGAATACCCATCATTAAACGATTGAGTATTTTAGCTTAAGCGCCTGTTTTCTGTTGGAACTCTTCCATTTGATATAAATAATGAATCAAGCATTGAAAGAGTGTTGTGAGCCTGCAGTTCTCATATCTTGTCTATACCTCTAGACACTGGTCTATGAGCTGCAGCCAACTCCTGCCTGTTTACATTAGGTATTCTCTCCATGCAGAAATATATGCTTACGAATCTTTTTTCACCTCAGTGAAGCAGGGTGGTGGAGAAGAGCTCTATTTTAAGAATCTGATCACCCAGGGTATCTAGTGTTCAAACAGCATCAAAACCCTTTGCAAGATATGTGACAACCCGAGGCCTTCACCAGCTATAAGTAGTTGAATCTGAGTTACTAAAGGAACTGTAACACCAGGACTGTTGGATAGTAAAGAGCATTGCTAACTGAGAAGTGTAGTGCACATCTTGGTCTAAGGTATAAAGCTTGTCTTCACTAGATAAACATGGCCAGGCAGGTAATGTTAATGATCTAATTCAGATTATTTTACAAATGGAATAAGTACCTGATTATAAAACAGGGATTTTTGGTGTTGGAAGCTGCTGGGTGGACAACAGATTAGTATTTCAAATTAGTATTGACCTTCTTGGCCACAAGGGCCCATTGCTGACTCATGGTCACCCCCTGTCCACCAGGACCCCTAGGTCCTCTTCACCAGAGCTACTCTCTAATAGATCAGCCCCCAGCCTGTACTGATCCATGGGGTTGTTCTTCCCCAGGTGAAGGACTCTACACTTGCTCATGATAAATTTCATTCAATTTCTCCCTGCCCAGCTCTCCAGCCTGTCCAGGTCTCTCTGGATGGCAGCACAGCCTGATGTGTGAGTTTGGTGCCATCAGCAAACTTGCTGAGGGTGCTCTCTACCCCCTCATCCAGGTCATTGATGAATATATTGAATAATACTGGACCC
>JAOEGS010015502.1:7308-32826 GCA_025447755.1 Corythornis vintsioides | reverse complement strand
ATATAATCCCTTTAAAGGTACCATTATATTCTTCACTTAAGCCACTTGAAGGATTTCTATTTATGAAATTTAATTTTTCTATTTATGAGCTGTCTGTAAGTTTTGATTTCAAATATCTGGAGTTTTTCATCATCAAATAGTGAAAGCAATCAACAATAAAAGAATGTGACCTGCTACAGCCGAATTACTGTTAAACAGCATGATCATACCTCCATAATACAGGTATCAGCCACTATTACCTGTATCTTTCTTTCTCTGTTTTAGAAACTATAGGAGCATTAATCATATCATTTGCATAAATCAAGGGTGAGTATGAAACATCCTCAGCTGGCTCATAGTAGACCAAAGAAATGGGATTTTCAAAGGCTAGGAATGCAGTTAGCACTGGGCTTTGTAGTGTTTGGCTTCTGATAACCACTTTTCTTTGCACGCCAATTAACTCTCAGGCATTTATTCCACTTTTACTAACATGTGCTTTCCCAGTTCCACGATTTTTCTTTAAGATTTTTAACCTAATTGCCAACAAAAACAAGAGTTGTGTAATTACATTGTCAGACACTTCTTCTTCCTCTTTGCTAACGTTTGAATTAACTGACTAATTGCAATTGAATTGCAAGCCAAATTTTGTAGGTGGACAGAGGTTTCAAAAACAATTAAACTCTTAGCAGCTTTGTGACAGTAGCAGAAAAGAACAGGAGGGAGAATCTGTGAGTGCCTGGATGAAAGGAATGGCAACTGAGTGTGCAGCTAATTAGACACTGGCAAGCCCACAGCAGTCAGAGATATAAATGTCTCCAGTGCTGGAAAAGTTTCAGCAGGATCTTGTACCTCCTCATACACCAAAATAATTGCAGTCCCTGCAAGCAGGAAATGAAGCTTCTTGTTTTCTTTGTACTTGGAAAAAGAAGGCTGAACTATCTAGCTATTATCATTAGAAGCATTTGGGAAACAGATGCTGTTCTCATAGTTGATTTTTTATTTTACATTTTTTTTTTCTGTTAAATCAACACCTACTACTTACTATGCCTTGAGAAGTTTTACATTTGGATGCTCCTGCTTAGAGAAGCTGTGAATTAAATGAGATTGAGTAGAACAACTAATTGAGCCCTTCAGAGACTGTCAGACCTGAGGCCTAATAAGCACCTTGCAATGTCAGAAGAGGTAATTGGCCTGCAGCTGCTGAAGATTCAAACTGAGTTTTAGGGGGGGAAATGAATAATAATAATAATGAAAAAAAAAGGGTCAAAACGTTTTCAGCATGAATTATTGGGTCCAGGTCATGCAATTGGGTATCTGTGCTTGGAGAATAATTGATATCAGAGATCTTGCTAGCAAATTAAAAATGAAGGCTTAATATGGAAACAATATATAATATGAAAGATGTGTAGCTGTGTGTAGGGCAGCTAGAAATGACCTTGTTTTGAGGAAGTTTGCTTGACTTCAATTGTTATACAATAATCACAGTAGCAATGAGCCACATACCAATTTTATTCTGATACTGTAGAATTAGGGTCATCCTTACGACAGCAACACTTTGGAAGCAAAACATCCTGGAAAAATACCAGAGAACTGTGAAACAAAAAAAGGCATTAACAATTTCTGTCTCTCCTGGTAACTCTGCAGTAGCTGACACCTGCAGAGCTCCATGGCTCAGAGGTCAGCAGCAGTAGAGAAACCTACAACCACCAGTGGCCATCAATTTCTGCTGCACAGTGTGATTTGGTCCAGACCCCATCTGAACCAGACAGAGTTACTCTTAAAGGACTTCCATTCTCCAAGGCAACCCCTTTCTCCCATTTTTTGGAGGATTTGTCTTTGATGCATATTTAAAGCACAAAGGAACAATATGTCCTGTTACTTTTACACTGCCCTGATGTTTTTATTTAGTCCCTAAAGTTTGTTTTCTCTCTTTGGAATTAGGAAACAGTTTTACTTGAAAGCTAATGGGTGTTCAGGGTTACAAATGTTCTGTGTATTTTACTTATGCTTCTTTGGAGAATCACTGCAACCATGGTCAATGTACTGGAGTGTCTGCTTTTAGGTGGCATCACAGGGATTTGAGCTGGTTTAAAGACAGGTGAATCAATGTGTTTAGATACACACTTATGGCACAGTGAATTGCAGAACACCTTCACTGCAGTAAATTATATTTTCTGGTACTCTGGGCTAGATCTTCAAGGTCATGGGCTGGTGCAGATCACACACTATCTCCTTTTTATTACAAGATTCCACTTCACAGTTTCATAGCCAGCTGTGGGTGAGAGGTCTGGGCTGAGGATTTCTGGAGAGTGGAGCAACTTGAGGTTCCTCCTGTGTGATGTCTGGGGTGACCAATGTCTCCAATCATCTCTCTCCATGCACAGCCATGCTCTTCCACTTTCACTAGAGCAAGGAGGAGAGGAATACTTTCTTTCTACAACACTTCGAGTTGATATCCTTTCTCTAGGTATCTACCTTGGTTTATTTCTTCAAAGCCTCTGGGAAGACTAAGCCTTGCATCAGTAAGATAAATGTTGATTACAGCACAGTGTGGTCAGAGCCTATTTAAAGCCCCTTGCTAAGCAACCAGTTAAGCTTTTCACAGGTTGTCACAGCTAATCACATAAATCTGCAAATATCTGAAGGATCCCTACTCGTTTCATGTGTGTATGTGATGGAGAGAGGAAGAGGAAGAAGGTTTTGGATGTGGAGGAGAAGATATAGAAAAAGACCAAAATCCATAGCTGTTTTTTGAATTATCTGTGGCAGTAAGCCTGTGGTTTAATAAAGCTGGATCTTTAGCACAGAAACTAAATTTATTCTAACAGAGTTGAGATTGTACCTTCTCTATCTCATGTCTTACAGCATGGAAAGAAAATTTGAGACAAACTTTAAATTGGTCTTAAAAGTTCAATAAAATGTTAAAATATATCTTTGTCATAAATATTTTACAGCAGAGTTCACAGTATTCCCATTACAGCTTTTAATATATTCACTTGCTGCATGAGGCACTCCTATACATGATCCATCTTTATTGTGAGTTCACAAATGAATTGAATTAATTTTATTCTCACATACTGCAGTTTTAATATAAATATTTGTTCCTGTTTGTACAACCTGTCCTTGGGTACTGCTTTGGAAGAGAGAATTTGAAAGTGTAACTTTCACCTCTACTTTATCAAGATCTTATAAGCAAAAATAAACACATTTATTAGTGCATGATCTGTAATAAGTTCATTTTCCTAACTCAAAAAGTTTGAAGGGAATTAAGGTGAGTGAAACCTGTAAAAATGACAATCTGTTCCCCTGTTTCATATTGTAAAAATTACATGTTATAAAAGCTCTTCATTATGTTTTTGACCTGATCACTTTCAAAGAAACAAAAATGAGCAAATCCTTGGCACAACATGGAAAAATCATACGAATCTGATTCATTAGAACAGGAAATTAAGACAGATGTGTTATAAATAATAAAATCATAGAATCCTTTGGGCTGAAGGGGGCCTTTAAAGGTCTAATACAATCCCCTGCAATGAGCAAGGACATCTTGAACTAGATCAGGTTGCTCAAAGGCCTGTCCAACCTGGGCTTGAATGCTTCCAGGGATGGTGCTTCTATCACCTCTCTGGGGCTGTGCTGCTGTTCCACCACCCTCACTGTCAAAAATTTCTCCCTTATACCTAGCCTAGGCCTACACTCTTTTAGTTAAAAGCCATTGCCTAACACAACAGGCCCTACTAAAAAGTGTGTCCTCATCTTCCATATAAACCCCCTTTAAGTACTGAAATGCCAATAGATGAGGGGAAAAGAATGTGCACATGAATAGTAAATTAAAGGCACGATAGCACTCCTAAATTGTATTATGTATTTTATACTCTTTTACAAGCTATTCCATAGTATTTTGGCATTCATAGGTATTAAACCAGTGTTTAACAGCCTCTTCAGAACAGCAAGAGAATTAAACTACATTTCAAGCATACCTCACTATGCATTTTCTGAAAAGAGGAATAGAGTGGCCCAGTAAATGATGTGCTAACTGGTTTAGCAGCCACACATCCCTGTGGCCAAGGCAATAAATGCGACACATAATGAATGTCTATTAGACAACTACAGTCAGTTTTTCAGTCTGCAGACTTTCTATAGAGACTTTTTTTTTTTTTTCAATAAATATACAGGAGGAAAAGGAGTTTATATTCTGATTAACTTTTTTATAATTCCATTTTCAAAACCCAGTGTCATCACAATGTATACCATTGTACTGCAAATGAGAGGCATCTGCAAGTTACTCAGGAATTTTGATTCAAAATTTATGAGTGCATATTATTCTGTAAGTGGGATGGGGTCAAGAACAATACCCTGTACTTAAAAGAGTAGGCAAAACCCACTCATCTCCCTACAGGCTGCAAATAAACCCAAGATCAGCTGTAGTACTTGCACAGCTCACGGATTCAAAGGTCAGAAAATTGGGAGCATTCTCTGCAAACTTTGAAATTTGTGTTCTCCACTCTCAGACCAATTTTGACCTTTAAAGGGCTGAAAAATCTCCATCTCTCAAAAATAGTAAAACTCCTGATGCCCAAGCACTTCCAATCCCTACCAGAGTTAATGGAACAAATATTTGCTGATGGATGTAATCTACCACTGATTTAGGATTGCTTCTTCTATACACCCTCAGATGAAAGTTAATCATGTTATGGTAGAGGCATATGGGTAGAAGGGGAGTAAGTAGGTTTTAAAGGGTGCATGGGAGTGCCAGGAGGTCATAGAAGGAGAAATACAAGCTTGTTGACAAGATGCCTGACACACCCCTGCACTGAATTTGCCCCATAAGTAGCATTTGCCCCAGATGTGGTATTTGCTGCATAAACAGTGTCTGCCCCATAAGTGATACTGATATTTTGCCCAGAACCATGCTTATTTTCCTTGCAATCCAATATTCAATTGGTTTCCCAATTAAATTCCCAATTCCAAAATTAAATTCCCAATTCTTTAAATTAATATAAAAAGAATGCAACCCCTTTAGCTGTTGAGGCAAGTTCACTGTTCAGTGAGAAAGGGTGAGATAACAGTAAGAAAACATTATCACTGCCTAGCTTAATTTTTAAAAATCACCTTGCTTTTTGGAATTCTCATCAAATACAGGCCAGTGTATTTGATGAGGAATGTTGCTTTAGCAGTAAGGAGCAATATTAAATTATTTACATTCAAACAGCAGAGGAATTTAGTTTCATATTAGCTTTTTTTTTTAATATATATATATATATACAGACATCTTTAAGTCTTCACTACTGAACTACAGCTGCTTGAGGAACTAAGGTTTCCACTGTTCTGTGTGCAGTGAGTGGTTAGGGATGGTTAATTTTTCAGAAATTAATTTAGGCTCTTTATTTTTATTGGTTTTCTGGAACTAGAATATAGCTTACTTCAGCACAGTATTTCGTTTTTCATTACAATCTCTGATCCTCTGAGCAGCAACAATACTTTTTCTAGACAAAAATCAGGACTCCCCTATCCAATTTAATTTTTCCCTATTTCCGTGAAAGGCTTCGAATTTGTAAAATGCATTTTTCTCACCAAAAACAATTACTTTGTAAAAATGGTTTCAAATGGTGACTCGGGTAGCTGATAAAACAAAATGGATTAGTAAATCAAAGGAAAATATGACTTGAAGTGAAGAGGATAGCAATTTTCTTCCTATTTAGCTCAGGAGGCATTGGAAATGAACAGTTGCACATTGATAGTGCTGTGCTGGTATCTTTAAAGTAAAACTGAAATAATTACTGAATTAAGTATCAAAGACCTGAAGTGCAGTATGCAAGCCTTACTCTTGGGAAGGTGCTGAAAAGAGAAAACCACATTATATTATTATGTACTGCCACTGCAACCATTCTGACTGGAAAACATTATAGCCTAACAAATTGGGTCTGAGGCAGGGAATGTGAAAACCTGCTTTCTTGGTTTCTATTCTTGGCACTGCTGATGACTAATGGAGTGACCCTAGTGAGTCATTTAAAGTCACTGTTTTTCTCTTTTCAGGACTGGGTTGGAAATGCTTCTGAGGAGGGTTTGCCTTTTTTTTTCCTTTTTTTCTTTTTTTTTCCTTTTTTTTCTTTTTTTTTTTCAGTAGGGTCTATATAGTGCCAAAACAAATCTGGCTCTTCTAAAACTGTTATTCTGTAATATGAATATTCTTCGAGAAATCCTTTACTGAAACTTGAGGTGACCCTGAACGAGATATTTTTGGAGCATCAAAAACAGTGTGAAGAAATCTCTTTCCTTGTTTCACTTGTGTGTTCTTATGTTATTTCTACCTGCATATATAGGAGCAGAAATTCGGTCTTTAAAATATCTTAGTAAAGGCTGTCTTCCATTATTTCTCTGCAATTTTGCACCCCAGAGTATTTCAATCATCCAGACTTTTGGGCCTTTAATTACACATTGTCACTGAAGTGAACTTTTGAACCTTTTTATTTCAACCTAAGAGACAGGGTTGGTTTTTTTTTTAAAAAAATGAAGTAACTTTTATGTACAGTGTTCCTGTGCTGACTTCACAGCATTTTTATGATTATTTTTTTTTCAGATTATTAAACACAGACTTCAAAAAACTATTTCTTCAAAGGCTTGTCTGTCTTCAGAAATGATGAGAGGCATTTCTCACTTTAGAAACTTTCCTTCTCCAAATGTAAAATTTTACACTGAAATTTAACTTGAAACACTGTAAGAGTTTGGCTGCCTTAACTTTGTAAGAGATATTACCATAACAGGAAAAAAAAGTGGTGCTTATCTCATTTGATAACATTGCTACTGCTCTCTAAGTAGCTGCACAGTCTCTTATAGTTAAATTCTTGACCGGGGGAGAGGGGAAAAACAAAAAGCCTTTAATGTTTTAGAAGTAACACACACATAGCAGTGAATTCAGGGAAAGAGCACTACCATTAGCAAACTAAATATTCTTAAAAGTAAAACAAAAATAATAATTTTAAACTAGTGTATGTACAGCTTGCTAATTTGGGGGTGGGGATTGTAGGGAGGGAGTGAAAACCTTAAGAGCTTCTTAATCATCCACCCCCTTCTGCTGTCCTTGGGTCAGGATCTCACACCCCTGCTGGGTCAGGACTTCTGTCAATGCATCTTTTCTGCATCCTTAAAAGCCTTCCTGGTTTTTCCAGGTACCATCTCTATCTGTGGTAATAGGTTGGGGGTGCTGATGTATTTTTGATTAAAACTACCGTTCTTAATGATTCAATCAAAACCTTCTCTTTGTACAACTCAAAATTATCATATGAGAAATTAAAATAAATGGAGTGGTTTTAGCTCCTTTAATGTCCATCAAATGCTAAAACCATGGTGACAGTGATGCCAGAATTCTCTAAAGAGGTGAAATGGTGATTATGTCTTTCCAGAAACTGCCAGAACTTGGTGTTTTGGCTGAACTCACAAGGTATGTCATTAGGTCTTACCTATTACCAGGTGCCTGTAAGTTAAGTTTCTGGCTGAGCTGGTTATCCAAGGCTCCATCTGTAATAGGTGAGGATATATGCACAAGAGTCAGTGCAATTTAAAGTGTGATTCATTTTACCAGGTGTTCAGTTTTCTTTATGGTAAGATGAACTGTGTTTCCAGACTGTTAAATCTGCATTGATTTTAGTAGGAATACAAGTGGTCTAATGATGTCAAGGTGGTTTTAAGTGGAAGCTTATTGGCTAGTGTCCAATTTTGGGACTACCTACTGTTTCCTCAGTAGCAGCCTGGGATGATCTGGCACTCCTAGGACATTCAAGGAGATACACATAAATCTGATCTTGCAGATAAATATTTCCAGCAGAACTCATATATGTCCATTAGCCAGTTGAGTGAATGAAAGTAAAGCTAAGAACCATCTTAGAGTTGGAATTCAGCCCGAGAAAAAAATTCTCTGTCTTAATGATGTATCAGACATAAAGGAGTCAGTGCAAATATTTTGGATTCATAGTAATTTTAAGGATATTATCAAAGATATTAATTTAACAGTTTTTATTGGAGTATTTAATCTTTGCCACATGCACTGCAGCTTGTCTGTATGGGTGCTGTAAATTAAATCTTTTCCCACCCTGTCATGTTTTGCTTCAGCTTAAAAATAAATCTTTTTCATCTATAGTAAGCATCTCTATAGTTAGATTGCCATGGTCTCAGAATCACTTTTTAATTGCAGTCAAATCAAGTACTAATACAAATCATGCTGCACTTTCTTTCTTTTAACAATCAAGAGCAAATATATCCATTCTTTTTTCCTTTCACCCTCTCACATATTCATTCAACCACGTATAAGGCTGACTAACAGCACCCATTCTGTACTGATTATCTCATTTCTGTTGTTACTTAACAGCCCCTCCTCTTGGAGAAGGACAGCTGTAGATAGTAAGCAAATTTAGCAGTTCAGTCATCAAACAAGATACAACAGATTTCTTCATACAGAGGGACAGAAAATATGACATTGCATGTTTTCCCATCTGGTAACTTACAAAGAAAAGTCTTTCTGCTTTATAATCAAAAATTGATTAACACATTTATCTTGATTTTTAAGCGCATCCAGGTTACAGAGATCTGGAACAAAAGCAAATTTTAAGTAATGGGCATTTGAGGGTTTCTAAAATGTTCCCGAATTTCTTATTTACAAGGTTTGCCCAGGTTTTTATTCTCTGTTTTTGAAACAGTCATATGAAACTACAAATGTAGTTTTAACAGACATAGCAGTACGCTGGCAATACAGCTATGTGATGTCCAATATTTCAAAATACATTTTTAAAATTGAATAATTTTTTTTTTCTCTTAGAAAAAAAAATTGTCCTGAGTAAATAAATGATGTGTTGTTAGAAAGGAGAAGGTGGTGTGGGGTTTCTTCTTTTTTTGAGTTTTTGGTATTGGCTTAGTGTTTTTCATAGTATTCCAAGTATCTAGAATCAGCTGACTGGAATATAGGAATCCTTGCAGAGTGCAGATCTCAAAGCAAATAATAGCAAAGCAGTCTATGTAGGGGCTGAGAGAATAATTATGTATTTCTAAAATGATTATTTAGTGTACCTTATTCCAGAAAGGTCTTGCATCTCTATACATTCCTGAGTGTACACCTACCTGCTACAGGCACTCCACCTCTGCAGAGATGGTTTCTGTGGTTTTTCTTGATACTTCTCCCACCTGCACTGTAGACTTTTCTTTCACTTTGACTTGGACCCATAATACCCAATGACCTTCTTCTTAAAAACTGTTCCTTTCTAGGTCTTTACTGGAGATTTCTGCCTCTTTTTGTCTTGCTGTAAATTGGTTTCATGTTTAAAACTTAATACTTGCTAGGAGCTCCACAATAGTAGCTAAGCTCTGACTGTCCTTTTAATCCTGTTAATTTTGATTTAGCTTACTTGTTGCCTCATATATTCTACTAATTTCTCCTTAGCTATTGCTCTTTCAATGTTTCATGTCAGTCATCACACTTTTCTAGTAGTATTTTGTCAAAATTGTCTTACAATTCAAGCAGAATAGCCATTGTTTCTTTGCATTAGCATGACATGTACAGCTTTCAGTCATTGAAATGATACTGGAGGAGGAGGCTGGCTACAGATACAGGTAATTTATATGCAGCCATTACCTAAAACCTAGAAAAAACTTCAAAAATTCCTAAAGTCTATGTTCCTTATTCACATTCATTTTTAATTTGTATATAAAAGTCACAAAGCAATCAGGAAAAACCTTCTCTCCAAAAACTCCATGCTGCTCTCACTGATCTGGAAGGGAGAATTTATTTTTAAATGAAGAATGTTTCCCATCATATAAGCTTTCCCCAGTCTCTTATGGATCAACAACCTCGTTATTTTCCTTCACTTATCCTCTGTCTGATGAATTAAAGTAATTAAAGTTGTCTAAAAGACTGTGCTTTCTGCACTTTGGGAATAATTTATTAATACCTTGAAGCTGTTTTACACAGTCTGATATTCACCATTGAGAACTTGTTGTTCTGAACATTCATAGTTGATTACTCAGTCCTGCTATGAGTATGGCCTATTACTCAGTCACAATTATCTTTAATTTGATTTTTTTTGGTAATGGTTGAGATTTATTTAGCTTCTTTTCTGTCTTTCTTCCACGAGATTGTTGTGTTGTCCCAGAAGACAAACTTGGCCATACTTTTCTGGCCACTAGCTGGGTCCACAGAGCATGGGACAGGTTATCAAACCTTCTTAAGCTGGCTCTGCCTCACGAAGTCAATGCCTGGTCATGGCAGGTCTCCAACCCTGCTCTCCCATTTAGGGTCTAAGGGGGAATGAAAGGGTCTGCTTGCTGTGCAAGAGACTAAATTAACTCTGCCCTCAAGTGTTTTGGAGAACTTTTGAGGTTTACTAACTGCAGACAACTAAAGGATTATTTCTATTACTAGTGCTAAAGTAAGATAACATTATTTGTGCTCAGTAAAACATTCTGTTTCATTCAAATTTATCAAATTGGTAATTCTATTTTGCTGGTTTGCATTAAAAAAAAAAATTAACTAACAAACAGCATGGTAAGAGCATATCATCAGCTTCCCATTCAGCAATTACAAAATTTAATCAGGTTCTGTTCTCTACCTTAACTTCAAAAATGGAGAAAAGACCAACTCTATTCTCTCCATGGCTATGAAAAGATATTAGACTTTTTCTGCCCATTTCTTTTTCATCCAATTAATTCCATTATGTATTTTAAATTACCATTGCTGGCCATTTCAGACTGATGGATATGCTAATCCTAGTCTTTGTCAAACCTTCTTTGGACTTTATTACCTCCTCCTTGCTTGCTAGATTGAACTGAGCACAGGTGCATTGATGTTAATGCTTATAGATGTTTCTTATAGAGTACAGAATCAAGTACTATGTTGGGTAACATGGTTTATTCATTGATGTTTTAAAAATACCTGAACAGAGGAAGGATTCAAATAGTAAAGAAAAAAAATGTTGAGGTGCAGCAACTTAAATACTTGATGTTAGAAATAAAGTCTTCTCACAAATACACATGCTAGCACAGAACCTAAAAAAAAAAATAAAATAAAAAGCTTATAGAGTGTAGCATTCAGTTTGTATTTTTAAAAAGAAAACCATTCCTTCATAATATACACTGTGTAACCTGATTGTAGATATATATTGCAGTGTGTAATATTATTGCCCTGAAAGGAAAAACCTTTTTTTTTTTTTTTAAATGTAAACATTTTAAAAAAAAATAAATAAATTATTCAATGTTTCCCTTTCACAGCTCTTACTGACTTGGGTAACCTATCATGTTAGCAATGACTAACAGCCCTTTGCCTTTATGAAACATCTTTTCTTAAATGGGCCAGACTATCTCTTGTTCAAAGCAGCCTCTGTAAGTGACATCTCTGTTGGACATCTGAAAGACAGATGCCAGCCAGAATCATTGTCCCTGGGGAGCAGCTTCTCCTCTGCTGAAGGGATCAATGGTAGCACTGACAGGACTGAGAGCAGAATCTGTGCCTATCTCTGTGTTTTCAATATCTTTCATGACTTAAAATTATTTGGTAAACAAGATGATGGTTATTTTAGTTGAGTTCTTACTCATTTTCCTCAGCAATGAGAAAAAAAACCCCAAACCATAATTAAGATCTATGCATTATTCTCTATTATGCTGTATTATTTCTTATTGTGATTTTCCAAATTTGTTCAAAAATATATAAGCCAATGTTATTTAAATTGGAGTCCTCTCTCTGAACAAGTATTTGGCATATTAGAGAGCAATGTGTTGACTAGATTGCTCCAAAAATGTAACAAAAAAAAAAAAAAAGGAAGCCATAAAACCCCAAAGGATTACTTTTTCCTGTAAAACAGAGGATAAGTTAACTGAAAATGTTGAAGAAATATTATTTCTGGGATGACACCAAGCATGAGCTATTTTGGTTCAAAGGCTATGACTGGCTAAGAGCAGAAGTATCTTAACTTCTGAACCATTGTTCCAGGGCTAATTGTGTATTTAACAGTATCTATGCATAAGAATCCTGTAGAATATAAAGCTACCAAAAGGCATCTTATACATCTCTACCCTTTGTATAATAATGTAGCTTATGTCTAAATATACTTCATAGCACATTCTATTTTCAGAAAGGATCAAAATGTCAGATCTAGGAACAGTTCTAATACAGATACAATTGTTTCTCTGAAATTAAAAAAAATGCAAAGGTCTCTGAATAAATTAGCACAGTTGCCATGGAAACATAGTGGGCAAGAAACATTTATAGTTGCTGCAAGCAATAATTTTGAAGTTTAATACTTTAAAATGTCAAGCCACACATAATCTCTAACACAAAATAAAATGTTGTTTGTTTGTCAGTGTGCATATTCACAAATTTCTGTTGAAATATATTTTTTCTTCTTGCCTCCAGCAAAAAAACAACCAAACCCTCACAAAAAATCAAACCCCAAATATTCTCTGGTTGGCTAAAATATTTTTTCAGATGTAAAGACAAAAAAATCTTGTTTGGCTTAGGTATGCTATTTTACATGTATGATAATTAAAGTCAACAGCTGCAGATTTTTTAAAGCTAATTGAGTTAAGAAAGGGTTTAAATTCTAACATTAATTGCAGCTACCAAAACTGCATGTACCTCATTAATAAAGGCAATAGAACAAGCATCTGTCAGTCCTATTGAAATGGTTGTTATTCCTAATTTGTTAATTGAAGTATTACACTATAAGAACATATATGGAAGCACTGGGAAATTATCTCAGTATATATGCTACAAGAGGTCTGACAAAATATTTTATACCACCTATACACATTCTCAGCTAAAAACAGTAATCTTGCCAGGGAAACAACACACTGTGTAGATATGATGGTAGGAACACTGAACTTCACAACAACAATGCACTAGGTCTTCATTTCTCCTTAGTCCTACCCAGCCACACCATTTAAAAGTGCCTCTGTTCTGCATTTACTCAACACTTACCTAGAAAAGATTCTGTACAGTGCAGAGAAGTGTGTGCTGTTGTGATGTACAAGCACACAGGAGGAAGAGGAAAAGTGAGTGTTGTGAAGGGGGAAACAGAAAGAATAGTGATATACTCAAGTGTCCTTAAAAGGTGCTCTTAGAGGATGCTAAGAACAAAATTGGGTTTGACATCCAAGTGTTGTTAGCAATGCTTCTGATATTTGTCCTGCAGATCTCTCTCACGGATGATTTGTGACATACTGCACCCATCCATGATTTTGAATGCTCCATCTTCTCCTCATGCCTACCTTCATTTGATTATAAATGTAACAGTGGGATAAAGCATCAACATCATTAACTATCTGGTTTTCAGAAAGCATGTGCTGCTCTAAGTCTCAGGATTACAGGGTGCACACGGTGACAGGTTAAGAACTTCCTTGGTGGGTCTGAACATGGAACAGGCTCCTCAGGGAGGTGGTTGAGGCCCCATCCCTGGAGATACTCCAGGTGAGGTTGGCCAAGGCTCTGAGCAGCCTGGGCTAGTTGAGGGTGTCCCTACTCAGTGCTAACCATTCTATCTGAATATATACATGCTCTGTGTTCCAGTGGATCCTAGCTAAGCACAGCACTAAACATGGGCACACATGCACATGTACATTTATCTCTAAGAAAATCAGAGGTGGTCAAGAAGATAGAGAAGAAAAACTACAAAATAAAATCAAATGGTTTCTACTAAACTCTAACTAAAGAGTTACTACTCTCCTTGAGTGAGAAACTTTTAAAGCCAGAGGGATTTTTCCCATATAGTTCTGTTTGAATAATGGGTAAGAACACAAACTAACCTGTCATAAATTATGTGAAAGAACAGAAATAAATAAGACATTCATTTCTGATATACACTCCTTCATTTTCAAGATTTTACACTGAAAAAAGCTGAAAAGCCCCCAATTGTAAGAAAAATCAGTTTTAAGCAAGGTGAAAGTATTATATACATTATTTCATTGGATAGAAGAATATGCATTTAAGGAAGATGACACCTTCTCTGAATTAATCTCCTATTCAGCAATGCAGATCCTGAAATATTAAGAACATTGCTCAGAAACAGAGGCAAAATACTGAATAGAAGGAAGAAGAGCTGAGGCTTTCTTCTCTCAGGAAAACTTCAATGACTGAGTCCCATATATGATTTTATCATCCATCACAGCAGCCACTGCTGTCTGCTTTGTTTACCAAATGGGAACTGATAATTTAATGATTTATATAACATTCAGGGAGAAAAATGAAGGTGATATTTCTGCTTGCATGCTGAAAGTGAAATTTCTGAGTGCTGTTTGCAAATAAAAGGGAGACAATGTTAAAATATTTTCTCGATGAAAATATTTTTTTTTCTTGTTTTAACTGTGTGCTGTTGCATCAGGAGATGTTTTCTCATTGTTGTCATATTTCTCATATTGCAAATTATTGCTTTGCTTTGTCATTTCCCTGTTAGAGAAATTATTGTTTCCCTATATTTTTGAAGATGTGCCTGTAGCACAATTTCTTTCGCTTTATCAGTTTAAATAACATATTTAATTAAAAGGTTCTAGAAATAAACAGATCTTGCCAGCACTTTGCTAGGTTGTTCAGTTCCATATTGTACTCATGATGAAACACATTATACATTGGTATTTTAATTGCCACTACAATGTACCATATTCTTAAAATATTTTTTTTTGTGGTTTATTTTTCTTTAATGGATAAAATTATTTTAACGTGTATGTAATGGATACATTAAGGTGCTACATGTCAGTAGTCTATTCAAGGTATACAGATCATTGGTGATTCAGTGAACTGAAACATTTTTAATTGGAGAAGCAAAGAACTAACAATGTGTATTCAAGGATCTTCACTAGTATTTTTAAAAAAAGAAACTGCCTATTAAGTAATGCACTATGAAACACAGGACAGAAAAGAAAGTGTGTAGCATTGCTTCAAAGAATCTAGATTAGGAAACATTGTCTTGTGCTTATTTACATGTCAGCCTCCAGCAGGATGCAGCTTGACCTCAGGTTGACTCCAGAGTCACAAGCTAAAAGGAACAGTTATGCAACCCAGATAGGCTAAAATTAACCATGCAAAACCCCAGAAGGCTGGGGTGAGGGTACCCAGAAACCATGTAACTTTAAGGAAAATAACTTCACCAAAAGAACTGGCTTGCACTATTGCAGTCTCCATCTTTATTGTGCTTACAGACCATAATCTTTCAATTTCGTGGCATAATTTTCTATTTACCAGCTCATTTATTGCAAAATGCAATATTCTCTCTGTTAGATAGAAGTTGTTCAGTGAATACCCAGGAGCCTTGCTTCAATTAAAAGAAAAAAAAAAAAAAAAAAAAGAGTGAGAGAGAAAGGGAAGTATAAAAAGGTATTAAAAATGTGGCTGGATTTTTTTTTGTTGAAAGCTTCAAGTTTTTATGACTATGTGTATACTGCTCTACTTTTTCTTCAGTGAATAAATAAAAATACTTTGGCAGATAAGCATGCTCAGAAGCTGGTGAGAGGCCATAGATGGGAAGAGTTGCAGATCATATTTCCCTTTTTGTGACCAGTACAAGATCACCTGCAGGCAGAGTATGGCAGAGATATTGCTCTCCAGCACTACTTAGTTAAAAGGAAGTTCCTTCTCATAATAACCATCTCTGTCCAGAAGCAAGACTGGAAATTTCTAGTAGGTAGTTTGGAGTCCAAGAGACTCTACTGAGTGGACTTCAGGATAGAGATCATTACAGGTTACTCCTCTGAAACCAATTCTGATATATCAGTGAGCATCTTAGGAGTAATAGCAGCTATTGAATGGCCAACAAAGAGCCCTTTATTTTCTGACTAACCCCAGATTCATCACATGTTTATGCAGGTGATACACTTCCACTAGCAATAGCTGGGGCTTCTGGACAAAGACCTGTATTTCCAGTTTTGCCCTCAGAAACAGGAGCATCCACCATAGCTTCTTGCATAGAAATGGCAAGGACTTCTCAGAAAAACTGAAAGGCAGGAAAAAAAAAAATAAATTGCAAAAGAAAATGCCTTTTCATGAAATTGAGGTACTATACACTGGCTTTTGATACAGGCTCTCTGGAGAGAGTCCAGTCTTTAGAGCTGCATTTTTTGGAAAGCTCTTTAATTCAGACCAATTTTGTTTTCCTTGTTATTGTCCTTTCTTGGAATATCAGAATGAATCTATATTGGCATTTATGACAGATATTGGGTAACTTGAAAGAGCTAATGTGACATGATACCTCTTGTAATGAGACCCTGAACTCAGTGATGCAGAAAATCTCTTGCATATGCACACACTCAAGCCAGGCTTTTTTTCACCACTAAGAAAGGGTCTGAAGTATATGCTCAAGTCAAAGGATGCAAACTGAAAGGTGGGAAAAGGAAGAAGGATAAATTGTTATGATTTCTTTTCCAATTAATGCATGTTTATGTCAAAAGCTTAAATATCTGACTGTAGTACAATAAATCCTACACACATTCTTGTTTAGAAAAAGAAAATCTTGGTGAAGCATGTTATTAGAGATTAATCTTAAATAGAAATTATTAGGAAGCATTTTAACTTCCTGATCCCTTTAGGAAAACAGTCACAGACTTCTTCTAAGATAAATGTTCAAACTTCTTATTATTTATTTCCTACTTTTTGTTATTGTAAAGGTTTATTCAAATACTTTTTTTTTTTTAATCTGTGTAGGATACTGTAGTGCTGAAATATGCAGAGCACTTCAGAAAGTAATTGCTGTATAAAAATAATGTAATTCTTTGAGCTACGAATGATGATGGATGAAAGCTGTAAGTATATTACTTTGCAATAAAAGAAATAAAGTAAAAGCCAATAAGGGAATTTTATAAACTTGCACAATTAATAGAAAACATTTTATAAACAGCATGTTAGTGTTTTATTAGAAGAGAGTAATCTTTTTTTTGTCTGAATATCTGCCATTCAATTTTTCATGCCTTTTCACAGTCAAGGCTTTGCAAAGCAGTGAAATTCACATTTTGCAATTTTAACACTTAAACAGTTTTAAGTAGTTTTGAGGGAAAATGGCAACAAAGCATCCCAACAAGATCTGCTTTTGCCTGTGTGGCTATGTATATGTTTGTGCATATATATGTGTGTGTGTGTCTGTGTACGTGGGTGGTGGGTGTGATTGTAGCATTTGAGCTGACAACATGCCCTATAAAGTTAAAGATATCTGGCAGTCTTTTAAATTGCTTGTGACTTGGCCAAAACCGAAATATTTGGACAGAAATTTTCCATGGTAGGTTTACGTGTCACAGAGAATCTTATTCAAAACATCAGACAAATAGAGTTCAGCTCTTTTAGAGAATGAGATGAGGCAAAATATGTTGTTTTACTCATGTTAAAGAACATTAGAGAACAGTGTCTTGCAAAAGCTGGAACAGAAGCCAGAAGCTGTTAGATATACCATCTCTCTCTGGCACTGAGCAGCAGTAAAGCCAGCTGCTGACTGTATGTCTCCTTTGCTTTCTGATCCACATACAGAAAAGTGGAATATTTCTGCTAAGAGACCAGGACTGATGCTGCTGCAGGTTATTTATATAAATGTTGCATTTGTGCCCCACAGTTATGACATTTCATTTTAAATACAAACTATAAGTGTAGAGAAGATGAAACCAGCACATCCCTGATAAAATTACAGGTGACAGAAGAGTCAGGAGAGAAGGTGACAGAAGAGAATTGCTGAAATTTCCATCCATACTTCTGCATCATGATGTTATATCTATTAGCTAGTGATAGACTTTCCTTTTTGTTTCTTCTTTTTTTTTTTTCCCCCTGGTTTTTGCTGGTTTTTGTTTTGTTTTGTTTTGTTTTTTCCCAGAAGACCCTTGGTCAGTTATTACTATTTGTTCTTTTCACTACATAATGTAAAGTCAGTCAAACCCCAGAAATAAATGGCTATGAAAGACAGTCAACTTGAATTTCAGGATAGTGAGGTATGATTATTCCCATCCAAATATGTTTGCATGTCATCACTACTTAGTGTAGAGCTGGCTTGTAGTTGTTAAATTCATACATAACTCCCTATACAGACACTGGGACACAACAGAAACCCTATGGTCTGCTGCCTCTGTTTGCAAAATGTGTCCTAATGAAACACAACAAAATCTACCAAGGATTTTGTTGGTTGATCTATTACCAAAAAGTAGGTGTACCTCTGTTTCAGACTATATCTCCTCTTTTAATTTCCTTTCCTTCCAATCACATGAGTCATCAGCATCCAGTAAAGCAACATTTATCATAGAATCATAGAATAGTTTGCGTTGGAAGGGAACTTAAAAAGTTATCTACTTATCTGAAGTGATCATGGACATTTTAACTGGATCAGGTTGCTCAGAGCCCCATCCAACCTGATCTTGAATGTTTCCAGGGATGGGGATTCTACCACCTCTTATGGGGCAATCTGTTCCAGTGTTTCACCACCTGTGTTGTAAAAACTGTCTTCCTTATTATCTCAGTCTAGCTTCTTTTAGTTTGAAGCCCTTACCTCTTCTTACTTATAGCCCCCTTTATGTACTGAAAGGCTGCAATAAGGTCTCCCCAGAGGCTTCTCCAGGCTGAACAGCCCCAACTCTATCACCCTTTCTTCACAGGAGATGTGTTTCACCCCTCTGATCATTTTTGTGATCCTCCTCTGGACCCAGTCCAACAGGTCCATGTCTGAGAACTCCAGAGCTGGACACAGTATGCCAAGTGTGGTCTCACCAGAGAGGAGCAGAGAGGCAGAATCACCTCCTTGACCTTCTGGCCACACTTCTTTTGATGCAGCCCAGGAAAGCAAAGTATTTTTAAAATCTGTTTGACACATTACGGGGCAGGTGTCATTTCACTGGAAAGGATTTTCATACCAAGATAATAGGCAGTATAAAAGGTTATCAGCCAAACTCTGATAATGTGTACTTGAAACTGCCATAGTAAGTCTGCTAGTGTTTACATTTTTATCTTGTATTAAAGACTGCTTCTTTTGAAGTAAAAATATAATTAGTGGCTAATAAAAGAGTATATTAGATGCTTCACAGTGTAAATTTATATGGTACAAATTAACTGAACTGTGTCAACTGAGGTTCAGGCTGCAGTTTAATGGGATAGTGAGGGAATTTGCAGACCACATCAAAAGAAACTCTGATAATATCAAAATAACTGAAAACTCATAAGCGAGTCTTGTAAATTCTTTTGCTCTCTACACAGTTCTTTTAAAATTCAGATGGAAAGATAATGAAGATAATGTATCTAAATATAGAGGGCATTTATGGCTGGAAGGAGAACTGGTTATTTATTTTATTATTATATGTTATTCAGATTGCTTAATTGGATTAAAATATTTTTTACTAATTTTATTATATTTGATATTTTCCATATGTATAACAAATCTTTTCTCATGGAATTTTTATTGTCTTGCATTTGTTAATAAGATTACAGTTAAAATATAGCTTTGGATATGTGAAAAGTTATCCCTATCCATGCTCTACATTTAATCCATTTAGTATGTACTAGACATTTAAACATTGGCACAGTACTTTAGAATCATAGAATCATTTAGGTTGGAAAAGACCTTTAAGATCCTTGAATCCAATTGCAAAACTAGCTCTGCCAAATCCACCACTGAGCCATGTCCCTAAGCACCACATCTACATGCCTTTTAAATATCTCCAGGGATGGTGATTCAGACACTTACCTGGGCAGCCTGTTCCTGTTCTTAACAACTCTTTCTGTAAATATTTTTTTTCCTATGTCCTAGCTAAACCTCCCCTGGTGCTGCCTGATGCCATTTCCTCTCATTCTGTCATTGTTACTTGGGAAAAGAGATCAGCACTTGTCTTGCTTCAACCTCCTTTCAGGTAGTTGTAGAGAGTGATAAGGTCTCCCTGCAGCCTACTTTCTGCAGACTAAACATCCCCAGTTCACCCAGAAACTCCTCTTAAGTCTTCTTCTCTAGACTCTTCATGTGATTTGTTCATGACAAATGTTCCTTAAAGCTTCTGAACCAAAAGGAATGTCATACCAGAAGTACACAGTATTGGTCTCATGGTGGAAAGACAAATACTATTGAAATTAGACTGGAACAGGATACATACATATTTACAGTTCTAAGAATATATTGGAAATAATTAACACCTACTTTCTCAACTCACAGTTGGAAATAAACAGAACTTAACAGTCATGTGCTACTTCAGGACCCAACCTGCCAAGGGTGAGGACTGTGCAGGGTTAGAATACATGTTGTTCTGACTGTGAATTAGCTAAAAGAATTCTACAAAACTTGAATAATTTTTCTTGTTGAGTAGCAAATTGTGCTACATACAAATTACAGAAAGCATCAGAATGGAGAGAACAAGAGCCATGAAGGGCACGTCTGCAAAACATGCCTCAGAGCAAATAATTGAGGACTAAGGTTGAGTCCTCGAGGAAAGGGAGAAAATTATTTTTCTGGGTTAGCATGTGTGTGTGTACCTATGTCTGTCTTTGGGTAGAGTCAACTGGAAGATCAGAACTAATTTGGGTTTTCTCGAGGCATGGAATGAACATGAAATAATGTACATGTTAAATGCAAAAATTTTTATATTAGTCAAGAGTAAAATACTATTTTCTACTCCTTTCTAATGAACTACACTTCCTAAAAAGAGACAAAAGTGTTAGCTCTGATTTAGAAAACACCTAAGAGATGTATCACAGACAATTCTGATTTGGGTTCACCTTAAGAAGTTGTTAAAAAATATGTCACCAGTGACAAAGGGCTGGGCTAACTGGGCAAAAACCCCAAAATTCAGACAAAGTAACTGCAGAAAAATGCCTCCAGACTAACCTACAAGCCACCAGTGTGCAAAAACTGTAGGTTTGTCCCTAATTAGGTCAGCAACCCACACAACCCACAGCATGAGAGGTGCAGCACTTAACACTGACTCATAGCAATTTAGTGACCTGTTTCAAATCAATGGAGAATGTACCCACACATTTTACTTAGCTAAACAACTTCCATTGCATTTTCGAGCAGCTCATCTTTATATATTACATTGTTGGAATTAATAAAGCTTAGATTTCTCTTATATATCTATCTATTTATCTATCTATCTATCTATCTATTTATTTATTTATTTACATCTTTTTGTTCTGCCTAAGAGAAAATAACGTAGTGAAGTGCTGTGTTGACAGATCTTTTTTAGTGTTTTCAGCTAACCAGAAAACAGAGATTGAAGAGCTTATGGAGTTATACTTAAAACACTATTGAGCTTTTGCAATGTTTTCCCCCAGATCCTCAGATGCTCAAAAACTTCAGTCCCAGGTAGCTTGACAGCTCTGTCTTGATTTAGATATGGGTGCTAGTAAGAAGTGTGATCTACTTGACCAAGTGAGGTCGCAACATGTTTGCCAAGAGGCTGGCTGTCTTGTTGAGGAGGACTTTAACTGTGTCGTGCTGGGGCTGGTGATAGCTTCTTGAAATTAAGTGAGTGGAGATCAGGGATGGAGACAGGATACATGAGACAGGATAATGGCAGATACAGATTTATTATAGGAAATAAAACATGGTTTTTTTGGAAGCCTGGAGACTTTTGACACAATACCTTTACATGCAAAGATTCCTTTATGAATTTCTACATTACATATACTCTCTGGAAGTCTAGTGTAATATAGTGATATGAATATTGTGTTGCAGATGAACAATATATAGCATTCTGGATGTCACTCTGCAGTGTTTTCCTAAAGTCTTTACTGATTGATGTGAAACTGGGTTAAACCCACCTACTGTCTATGGGAGTAATTGAAACAGTGGAACAGGCAGTAAAACACAGTCCTGCAGAACTTGAATGGCACTGACTCCTTCATTTCTCCCACAGAAAGTCTGCTGTTCACCAGTTAGGAGCTGTGCTCAAGTACAAGAATCTCCATTCCTTTTCCAGGTCCTGTGGTTGGATATTTGTTATTGAGACTCATGGATTTCATATTGTGAATATACATGCTTGTTGCTGACCTCGACAAGATCTCCATCTCCAGAGTACTTTGTGGCAGAGCTCCACTGATAATTGGATAGGAAATGTTTTCACTTCTCACCATTGATTTTCCTGACTTTCCATTTCGCTGAAGACTATTTCTCTATTACAGAAAGAGATGGATTCAAGTTCCTCAGCTGCCTTCTCTGTCATAGCCCTTTTATTTTTGTTATTGAGAATTAAACACTCTGTCTTTGCAGTCTGTTATTAGGAGAGCCTTCCCATGTCCTTGTCTTCTCATAATTATATGTCAGAAAGAAAGTCAGTGGTCTAAATGTGTCCCTTGGTGTATCAACCAAATGGATCATCATTAGCAAGGGAGAAGAATTAATGAACAAGACACAGGGTTATATATTTAAAATAAGTTTTATATTTCCATCTCTTTTCTATGGTTTGTATTATAAATTTTAAATAAATTTGCAGTATACTAGAACTATGGAAAAGAAATGCTTTTTAAATTGATAAAGACCCTGCCCAAACGAGCATTGTAGTTCTTAAATTGAATAAGTACTTTGGCCAATAATATTTATTAATATGTTTAATGCAACAAATGTTTCATTCCTAGCCCTTTACAACAGAAACAAAATGAGTTTGTGTTACTTCATATGCAAGTTTAAACCTGAATATAGTTAATGTTAAGACTGATTATTTTATTGACTAAAAAGTCCATTTAAAAAAAAAAAAGTGTTTAAAAATCCTTCCATTTTAAGCACAAAATCAAACTTATATAGCTTTAAAAAATTTAAAATGCCCTACAGATATGCTGGATGAATGTGCAGATTAGCCTGAATTTTTCTTTGTTACTATAATACATTCATCCTTCACTCAATTATCCATCAAAACACATATCTCCAATACTGAAGCTCTTTTCTCATTAAATTACTTACCTCACCTATCAAATCAAATTAATTATATCTTGAATATAATACAGACTCTGTATCCTTATTTAGAACAGCAGCTATGAGATGATATTGTATAACACTAAGTGATTAGATTAAAAAAGGTATATGGCATACTTGATAGTAGTATAATGTAATATGTAGTTTGCCATAGGAGAACATCTTTGACACTTTTAGACTTTTAAGCCATCTAATTGTCTCATTAAAGGGCTATTTTTCCTGACAGTTCCTGGTGGATACTGGGAACTGCATACTGGTAAAATGGTCAAGATTCATGAGATATTCTGTGCAATTGGTGGTGTCCTGTAGATCAAAATAAATGACCATAATTGCCCCCTTTCAATTTAAAAAATATATTATATTTATATTTATAAAACAGTTTAAAGATATTAATTCAAATAAACACCATCATTTGCCTTGGATGGTACTTGCAGTGATTTCCACTTTTATTCCTTTCTATAATCACATACATTAATTCTTTCTCACTTATTCAAGAATATTTGTGAAGTGGAAATAGGAACACTTTATGGGTAAGAACTGTTCATGCAAATATGTGTTTGCACAAATGTTTATACCATTAATATCTTTCAAGGACTGTTCCTATTCATAAATGTTCAATAAGGAAGCAGCTCACGGAGTCTTTCATAAAGAGTAAATGCTTGAAATAACTGTGGCAATGAGGAATTTGTGACAACTGTAATGCATCTCCATTAACAAGTTGCAAAGGAAATTTCAGTAAAGAAAATCCTAAAGATAAAAACTCCCGTTGATTGCTCCCCCAAACACATGACTGCAATAGATGCATTTGTTAAATTATCAGCTGTTTTACAGTCAGTGAAACAATTAGTTATTTAAAATATCATTAAAAGTGCATTGCCTGATCTGCTGATAGAAATATAAAGAAAAATTGTTGTAATGCCTCAAACTCCTCCATCTGGAGTGGCTTACAGGGGACGTGATGGAAGTCTATAAAACCTAAAGTGATATGGGAAAGTGGGACAAGTAGGGACTATTCACTGTGCCCTCCAATAAAAGAGTGAGGACTGTCAGGTGAGGTCAGTAGGAACCTCAGCCTTACAGGATTTAAGGGTCAAATTTTCATGCCACTGGTAATGGACTTCTGGGACTCTTTGCCAAAGAAGTAGTGGGTGCAAAATGTGTGCATTAGTTCAAAGGGAGTTTGGACAAGTACTTTCAAGAATGATTTGTTATTGAACAGAAAAAAAAAACATAGATCAATCTCTGTGAAATGCTTTTTCCATTTTTTTTAAAGTACTTCATTTAATAAGGTTTTCAGAAATTCAAACCTCAGATTATAATAATTGTAATTAATAATAGTACTTGTACATGATGCTATGAACTGAACACCTCATCATGCTTCAGAATTACAATTATATTTAGATTCCCAGAACAACTATATTAAACATATGAGAAACTGCTATTTTTTCTGAGTAAATGCAAGGAAGTGCAAGGAGAAATAAGGGTCAGTAGTGTACCTTTTCTATGGAGGTGGAAATTGCAACAACAACACATATGCCAATGGTTTGGCCACATCAGTCAGTGAGATCAAAGTGCTGATTAGTTTTACCACTTTATAGCTGGGTTTGTATCTCAAGTAAGTAGAAGCATGGTTTTGGTTGTTTTCAGTTTGCAGACCTAATTTTCACCTACAATTGGCCAAATAGAACTTAACTCAGGTGAAAAGCTCCTTTCTTTTCTCAAAGTCACACTGAAGATGGAAGGGCCAGAGTTATTCCCTAGGTCTTCTACTTTCCCTTGCATACTCAAAGCAGATGCTTAGTCTGCAATGCTTCCTCCCTCTGTTTAACATCTCATAGTGTGAAAGACAGATAATTACATCAATTCAGCTTCTGGTTTCATTGGATTTAATGACTGTGAGGTTAGAAAAGATGATTTCAAATTTAGTCAATTTCACAGAATCACAGAATTACAGAATCACAGTCTCCTCTTCTCCAGGCTAAAGAGCCCCAGCTCTCTCAGCCTCTCCTCAGCAGGGAGATGCTCCACTCCCTTCAGCATCTTGGTAACCCTGAGTTACATTGGATGAGATAGCTCTCCAATGCATTTTTGGGTCCTGATCTCCCAGTCTTAGTGCAACATCTAATTAACTCTGAGGCTTTCTCTTAGAGTGAGTCAGCAATTTCCTTCTGAGACAAAACCACCAGGGTCAGGCTGTGGAGATTCTTAACTGATAAAATAAAGTGGGTTTATGCATGTATGTATGGTATAAATGTGCAGGTAAACCAGTACCAGATTTGGTTTCAACTGGGTTTTGTACTCTCTAATATCTGCAGAATTACTGAAGGCATGCAACACTTAAAAACAAACCAAACAAAACCAGTCTCAGTGTTTCAAGCTGTCACACAGAAGCATTTGAACAGAAACACTCAAGAGACAGCTAGAACTACTGCCACAGACACAAAAATCCCAGAGAAGTCCCAAGGCAAGCTTTATGCAGTGTGGCTGTAATTGGGCAGCTCTAGACATAACCTTCAGCAGCACAGACACACCTGTTACAATCTAATTAAGAGCTAAAAGGGCCATCTTGCAGGGCATGGCCTCACAGCACCCTCTAGCCCACCCCACAAGGACACAGCCTGGCAGATATGCCCTGCCCACCCCTGCCATCTCCCCC
>JAOEGS010015500.1:0-19924 GCA_025447755.1 Corythornis vintsioides | reverse complement strand
GGAGCTGGCACCCGGACCCCTTTGTCTCTGCCTTGTAGGCAAGTTTTACTGCTCCTTCCAGTCCCCAACCCTGTCATTTAAAGCAGGAGGGGGGTGGGGGGAGATGGTTTTCTTCCCTCGAGACTGCGTGGTGTGGGTACTCCTCGGAACCCCACTCCCAGTGCCAATAAAGAGCAATCTCTGGGTGCCTGGGAAAGCGCCTTCCCGTCCCAGCATCCATGGAATTCCAGTCCTGCGCTTGAAAACAAAACCAGGCAGGAGAAGTGGGGAAAAAAAAAAAAAAAAAAGAGGAAGGGAAAATCTGTGAGCGTATAGCAGGGGAGGGAGGGGATTCGGGAGCGGGGCCGGGCGCGGAGTTCGCAAGCTGCAGTCGCGCTGTCCGAGTCTCGCCGCCGCCGTCAGAACCGCGCTCCGCTCCCGGAAAGCCCCGTTCGGAACCCAGCTCTGCGTCGCTGCCCTCCCGTCCTCGCTTCTCGCTTTTCTGTCACCTCCTCGGTGCGTTTCCCCGCCAGCCGGCCTAGCGTTGTGCCCAGATCCTGCTGGTCCATCCCGGAGGGATGCTGGGAGCGGGGCTGACACTGGCGCTCTGCGCCCTGCAGCTCTGTCCGGCCGCGCTCGGAGGGTCGGATCCGCAGCTGCTGGTGGAGCGGAGCCGCTCCCGGAGCCTGCGCAAGGTGAGAGACCCCAAACCCTACATTCCACTCCTCGGGCTTTGGGGAACTGTCTGGGGGAAGGGAGGTGGGCTGGGGGCTCGTCGGAGGGAGCTCTCAAGATCGGAAAGCTTCCACCATTCAGCTGGGTTTTGCAAGAGAGCAAAAGCGTTTTCTGTCCCCGAAGGACGTTTCTGGGTGCTTGGCTGCGGCGGGGGCGGGGGAGGGGACACGGACGGACAGTGGGGGCCCACGGACCTGGCCGCTATGGAGGAGCACGGCTGCGGGTTCGGTTCAGCCTCACAGCAGGAGGAGATTTCGGTTTTGACAAATCGTGATGAACCAGGAAGCGCAGCAGCCTCTTCCCCCGGCTGAGCTTTCCCTGCAGCCTTCCAGCACTTCGCCTTTTCGTTCCTCCTGTTCCAGAGCATTTTCCAGCTCAGGCTGCTGCCTCCTCGTTCCCACGCAGCGCTGGGCCGGGCTCATCAACATGCGCTGATTAAGATACAGCTCATTAGGGTGCATGACTCTCACGCGGTCCGGAGGGGAGTACCTTTCTTTATTTTCCAGGAAAGCTGCAGTTGCCCTAGGGCATGGGGGAGCCGGGTAGGAAGGCTGGAGGGGGCTCTTCAGGGCAGCAGGGGTGCTGTGGCACAGCAGTGTGCACCCACACGCTGGTGTGTACCTCCCATGGAGCCTCCTTGCCTGCAGTTGAGGGGCTCACGACTCTTGCTAAATGTAGAGGCACAGTCTGCCCTTTGCCTTGGCTTGCCTGGAACCCTGTGTCCTGCCCAGGGCTCTCTCGGCTGGCGGGACGGGCTGCTGGCCTGCGTGGGCAGAGGTGCCCGCTGGCACCAGGTAATACAGCTTCCACCGGTTCTGTGGCTGATGAGCTGGCCGGGAGAGCCCTGTGCCCATGGCACAGGGACATGGCCTGCCCCAGCCAAACCTGCTCAGGGTGCACAGCCCAGGCGTCCTCCTGCCTCCCTGCCAGGAAAAGACTTGCAATTAGTCTGGATCCTGCTCAGACAAGGATCTGGGGCTGGGTTTTTGCTGCTGACTTGTGGCAGATTCAGGGGCAGCTGCTGCAGGCAAGTACCAACTCCCTCTGCCTTTGAATTTGGGCTGTTGGAGCAAAGGGCTTCAGTGCCATTGCCACGCTGTGGCTTTGCCTGTGGTGACCAGAGGCTGATGGGACTTGGAGGAATCAGGGAAGATGTCCTAGCATGGTGTCCATCCCAGACAGGACACATGAATTATGTCCCCCTGTGTGTGGATTTTCATTATCCCACAGGACAGCACTGCTTTTCTGGCTCATTTGGACTGAGTAAGTTCAGGATCAGCCTCATGGAGTATAAGAAGCAGGGGTTGAACCGAGCTCATCTACACTCCAAATGTGAGTGGAGGTGGAAATACTAAGCTTTGTTTAAAATGCAACATGCAAGGGCAGTCTCTGCTCCTGTGTGGGACCAGGTAGTCAGAGCTAGTGTGTGAGGGCTTAAAACAGCCAGGCTGCTCCTGGCTGAGCTAGGAGGCTGTGTTGGACCCACAGCCCATGTTGGGGCACAGCATCCCCCCTGGGCTAGCCCAACTACTGCCACCCTGCCCTGATCTCTGCTTGCTATTGTGCCTTGGCTCTCACATGCCTTGCTTAGTGCCATTGGCACCAATGGTGCTTCTCACCCTGTGGCTGGAGGCTGAGCTGAGGCAAGTTTGGAAATTGCAGCCTGGGAACCTTCTATGGGTGTAAAGTCTGTGCAGTGGAGCCTGGTGAGTTTCTGCAATACCTTCAGACTCAAGATTTCTGAGTGTGAGAAGTGCAGAGGGAAATACTTATTTAACATTTGAAGCGGGGCTGAAGGTCATTTGCTAGCTGTGTGAGCAGATATTTGGGGGGTGGTTGGAGGTCCAGCCTTGGGGAAGCCTGCAAACCCATGCCTGGCTCTAACTCCTCTTCCTTGGTGCCACAGGTTGGTGGCTTTGCCTGGGAGAACTGTGGTGACAAAAGGAACCCTGTGATGCTGCAGAGCCTCTCTGTAGCACCCGACCCCATCAGCATCCCAGGGAGCTTGCGCGTTAGCGCGGCTGTTACAAGCAGCAAGACCATAGCCTCACCTGTGAAGGTATGTGCTGGAGATGTCTGTGGGACAAGAGAGGGCAGATCTTCCCCAAACCACCAGCATCTGGGAATCCTGTACTAGCAGTGTGTACAGGAATGAGCAGCCCTTGGGGGACCAGGCACAGAGCAGTGCAGGGCTGAGCACACCTGGCTTTGCAAGCCAGAACAAGGTGATGGGCAGGAGGGACCTGCAGTGGGAAACTTCAAACCTTGTGCCCATGGGAGAAACCACCTGAGAAGACTCATGTGCTGGGGACGTAATGACTCAGAGAGGGAAGTGAAACCCTGAGTGCCCTGGGTGCTCCTGGCAGTCACTGCAGCAGTTGTTTCTCAGTGGCCAGATGCAACTGCTCCTTCCAGGGACATGTCATGGCACTGCTGTGGGAGCCTGGGCTGGCCTGGCTGCCTTGCACCACTTCTAGGGGATTTTTTGGATGACACAGAATGTGTCTCTCTGCCCAAGGTGCATGACCTGTTTTGAGTAATGCTACAGTGCTTGTTTGGAGCTGGGGCTGTGGGGAGCATGGAGGCTGGGCTGTGGGATGGGAGCTGCCGTGTGGCTTTGGGACAGGGGAAGGAGTGAGTGTGTGGGATGCTGGAAGGTGTTTGCTCAAAGGGTCAAATTGAGGTTGGAGGAAGAGAAACCTGCTGAGTGGAACCAAAAGCAGGAGGGGAAGTGGGGTGGTGTATGGTGTCTCCATGGACAACCCAAGGAATTACACAATCAGGAGCTGAGGAAAATGGCTGGGGAAGAGGTGAGTAGGAGCTGTGGGTGCCTGTGTCAGCTGTACTGGTGCTGAACCCTCCTCCCCTCCAGGCAGTGCTAGTGGTGGAGAAGGCGTTGGGTGACCTCTGGATCCAGCTACCCTGCATTGACCAGCTGGGCAGCTGCACCTACAACGATGTCTGCACCATCCTTGACAACCTTATTCCGCCCGGCACGACCTGCCCAGAGCCCCTGCTCACCTATGGCATCCCCTGCCACTGCCCCTTCAAAGCGGTATGCCCAGAACCCCCCAGCTGGTGTGATGCTGGCAGTGCCGCCAGGGACCTCTGTGCCCCTTGGTGTGGGGCTGGGGGGATTTGGCTGACATCTCATGTCTGCTTTCTCTTCAGGGCTCCTACTCCCTGCCAGCCAGTGACTTTGACCTGCCCGACGTGGAGCTGCCTAGCTGGATGACCAATGGCAATTACCGTGTGCGGGCAGCTGTCAGCAAAGATGGGGAGGAGCTCGCCTGCATTAAGTTGGCCTTCTCCCTTCAGTCCCAGTGAGGTGCTGGGGACCACCTCTACTTTCCCCACCACCTTGGTCACCTCTCCCATCTCATTCAATTGCACCCTAGACCTTCCCTGCAAGTTGCATACCTCCCAGCTCCCATACCCCTGCTTGGTGTTCCCCTGCTGCTACATACGAAAAGGTCCTTCTGGCTTTCCTGCTATCCCCAACCCTAATACCAGGGCGTCCCCTGCCCTGGACAGGGTGGCCTTGGAGCCTAACCCCAGCCTTTTAACATAACCTGGGGGTAGTTATGTTTTACTTGTTTTCTCTTTTCTCTGTTAATGACATCATGGCAAACTTAGACAAAAACATTCCAGGGGAAAACAGTATTTCTTGCAGCAGTCCATGGGGAGGAGGGAGAGTTCGGGAGTGCTGGGAAGAGCTGGAATGATGCTGGATTAGCTGTGGAAAGGTATCCCTGCTTGCCCCCACCACCTCTGGCCAGAGCATGGGACTGTCTTGCAGAAATGTCCCCAGAGTGGCTACTGGAGCCTTGCCCCTTCACTCGAGCAGCATATCCAAGTCCTATGCCTGGGACCAGCTCAGTGACATGAGGAACCAGTGGGGGCACATCTCTGTGTTCCTCCTGTGTCATGTGAAGCACAGCAGGGCTGATACAGCCCAAATCTTAAACAGCCATTCCCATTCACGAGGGACCAAGCAGCTGGTGCGGCTCCCAGCAGCAGGAGAGGTGACTGGGCATGGGCTGCACTTGCTCCAGGTGTACACATGGCTGTGATGGGCAGCTGGGAAACAGTCTGGCTGAGGCAAAGTCCCACTCATCTCATTTTGCTGCTGGGACTGAGCTGAGGCAGAATGCTGCATTGGGACCATCTTTTCTGGGAAGTGGCACCCACACAAAGTGGAGCAGCATCCAGCATGTGAGACGGACTGGAAGGTGACAATGAAGACCAGCATGCTGAGTCCTGTGTGAGGGCCCTGCAGCCCATCTCCTGGTCATGAATGGGGGCTGAGGTGTGGACAGGCAGCATCCTTCCTGCCTGCAGCTCTGCGCAGGGTATTTTTCTGACATCACCTGCCTATGCCAGTTCCCTGCAGGACACCCATCAGCCACTCACATCCCTTACTCCCTCGCTCTCCCTGCCTGCTCACATTATTTCACCCCTCCATAGGGCTGGTCTTTCTCCAGGCAATTTATATGCCTTAACTACCAGTGGGCTGCCCTGGCAGGAGGTCCTCTGACACACAAACATACCCACTGCTTTTCTGTCCCCTCAGCTCACTTCATTTTATCCCACTGCTGGGTCTGACCTGAGTTTGTTTTGCCTGGAGAAGCACTAACCCTATCACCATGCTCTCTGATGTTGTTCAGCACCCGTGCCAGGGTGGCATCCGTGTTTTGGGCAGGTACTGCAGGT
Source organism: Corythornis vintsioides (assembly GCA_025447755.1). NCBI lineage: Eukaryota > Metazoa > Chordata > Aves > Coraciiformes > Alcedinidae > Corythornis > Corythornis vintsioides. The sequence continues at coordinate 14,497 of JAOEGS010015500.1, read as the reverse complement.
TCTTAATAAATCTTTTTACCAGGAAGCAGAGCTGGTGCCTTTTGGTGCTGGGGGTGACCTGCAGGTGGCATTTGTTTCCCTTGAAATGGGAGGGATGTGGTTTTGAGCTGGGCGAAGTGAAAAGTTGTGTTGGGGCTGGGACTCTGGCCAGAAGAGCTGAGCATGAGCAGGTCTGAGGCCGGCTCCTCCACAAGGAACACAGCGGGGACCTGCTGGTGCTGCTGTTAGACACAGGGAGACCTCCTTCCCTTGGGAAGCACACATGCTGGGGGACTCTGGAGGTGTTGCTTGTCACAGCAACCATCTGTCTGATCCCTCAGGGATCTACTAGGGGTCTGGTGTCCTTCAGGGGTCTATACAGGGATCAGTGCTGTTTAATACCTTCATCAACGACACTGACAGTAGGTTCAAGTGCACCCTCGGCAAGTTTTGCAGACACTGCTGAACTGAATAGTGCAGCTGAAATGCCCAAGGGATGGGATCCACCCAGAGGGACCAGGACAAGCTTCAGAAGGTAAAGACAGGGACATCTTTAATGAGAGCAGCTTTCTTATAGACCAGTCCAACCTGACCTGGAATGTTTCCAGGGATGGGGCATCGACCACCTCTCTGGGCAGCCTGGGCCAGGGTCTCACCAGCCTCAAATCCCTGCTCACTACAGGCGAGTTGGACAAGATGACCCTTAAAGGTCCCTTCCAACACAAAGCACTCTGTGATTGGCTCTCCCCGACACCTGCCAGCCTGCCTTCTTCTGTAGGCCCTGCCCAAGGAATAGCCCCGCTGGGGGGGATGCTGCTCCTAGCCCACCCGCTGGGGCTGCAGGGCTCGGCGTACCCGCACGGCCCCCGCTCGCGGGGACGGGACATTCCCCTCTCCGCGGCCCGCCCGCCGCATTGCCCCGCCGTGACCGCCAGACGGCGCTGCCATGCCCTGATACGCACTGCACCCCTCCGCCCCGTCCCGCACCTCGCCTTCACCGCTCCCCGCGCGCACGCGCGGTCGCCGCGGTCAGCTGAGCCGGCTGTCACGTGACGACGTGGCCGAGGGGAGCGGGCCCGGTAGGGGCCGCACGGCGCGTGGCGGCGGCGGTGGCGAGGTGCGGGCTGGGGCTGGGGCTGGGGGAGGCTGTCGGGGTACGGAATGGGGCTGTCAGGCGGCTGTCACTCTTCGGGAGTGCTCAGGCGTGCAGCGGCGGGTTCGGGCAGCCCGCGAGGGGTGTCGAGGGACGCGGGAGGGGGTGGCAGCCCTCAGGGGTGTGCGGGGTCGCGGGAGTGCTGGGGGATGCAGGGGCCAGCTGGTAGGACTGAGGGGTCAAGAGGATTTCTGGCAGTTCGTATGCGTGGCCGGGAGATTCTCAGTGCCCGGGGGCAGCTCGCAGGGGTGCCTAGAGCTCTTGGGGTGCTGGCATCAGGCAGGGTGCTCAGGGGTGCAGAACTTGTTGGCGGGGGTGTTCACGGGAGCTTTGGGGTGCTGATAGCTTGTATATGTGACCCTGTGTATGTGTATACTTAGAGCCTGAGTGCAGGGGGGTGCTGGCAGCTTGCAGGTGTGCCCTGAGCTCTGTGGGGTGCTGGCACCCTGCAGCGGTGCTTCAGGGTGCCCAGAGCCCACATGAGTGTGTGAATCTGGTGAACCCCGGCATGGGTACCAGGGGTGCATGCTGGCAGCCCGAGGGGTATTGTGTGGTGTGGAGGGGCACAGCCCACTGCAACATGCACCAGGATCTGAGTCGGTGCAGGGTGCTGTGTGGCACTGGGGGAAGCCCCATGCCCTGTGGTGCCTCAGTGCTGCTGTGTAGAGCTGAGTGGAGGGGAGCGGGGCAGCACAGCACAGCTAGAGAGGGAGCTATGGGACTGGGGCTGGCTTGTGGTGAGCAGCCTCCCTGGGGGCAAGAAGCCAGGCTAGGAGAAACCAGGCCATGCTGTGAAGGAAACTGAAAAGGTGAGTCTGAGGGTGACTGGGGATACAGGGATACTGGGTGGCACAGTGATGAGAGAGCTGATGCTATAGAGATGCAGCTGGTGTGACTGTTGTGTGTGGGGAAGGGGCCTGGTTGCAGCCTTCCTGAAGTCAGGGGAGTGGGGCAAGGCAGGAGGGGTGTCAGTCACACTGAGATGGGTTACAAGCAGAACTTTAGAAATAAAGGATTCACCACATGTGATGGGAAGCAACAGAGAGTTTTGCTGTGCACATCACTTTTCCAGAAGATTTCATGTTGCCTTTTCTGCAGGCAGCCCATGCTCAGCTGTGGAGAACTGTCAGGGTCAGCAGCAAGTTGCATCTTGCTTTTGACTTCTGGTGTGGAGTTGTCACTCTAAGGGACAAATTGCTGTCCACCCTCCTCTCAGCTTTCCTAGGCACTTTGCTCACCACGATAAAATTGCTTGTGTGTGTAGGAGGAAAAACAAAATGCACAGAAAAGTGGGAGAGAAGTCCAGCTTAAGTGGAAGCCAAATGTGACTGTTCCTGTCTTTGCTCTTTGTAATAACGAGGAAATGAAGTAGTGGAGTTTTGTTTCAGTTTGAAATATTCTTTGTGGATGAGACAAGTTCTGCAGCTTCTTGTTGATTGTGGGGGAGCTGAGTGCTTGCTCTCTGCTGCTATGCAGCCTTTAATCTAGGCATAAAGAAGGCAGGTCACAATGAATGTATTTCCCTGGCTCTTCAAAGCAAAAAGCAGCCAGGCCTGCTTAGGGAAAAAATAAATGATCACGGGGAGCAATGAGGCAGCCTAATATAACCGTGTTGTGTTTCATCTGGAGGACATCTCTGTTGGGTACTTGAGCTAACATGCAGGCCATCTCTGGAGAGAGCTCTGCCCACCATCTGTGCCTACAACCAGCCCTTGCTGCTTGGCAGAGCTTCCCAAGAATGGCTCTCCCCTGCCTCTCGGGCCCGTCACCGATGACAAACAGCTTCTAACGCTTTCCTTGTGTAAACTAACACTGCTGCTCTTCCAGGTCCCCGCCTTGCCAGGTCTGGACAGGATTACATGGCCTGGCTGTGAGGGAGGAGGCTGGGCAGGAGCAGTGCCGTGATGCCTGGAGTCACTGCTGCTCTGGAGGCTGCTGTTGCATGGGACTGACCAGCCCTGCTTCCTGCTGCCAGGGTTGCTTCTCTCTGCAGGAAATAAAGTTGCGTTGCTGTGGCCTGAGTAACTGCTCCTGAGCTGCTGGAGCGTGGAGCAAGAATCCAGAATTGAGCAAAGTCCCCTGCTCCCAGCTTGCCTTCTGGTCACAGCAATTGCAGTTCTTGGTTTGGCACGTGGAAGCCAAAGTTGCGGAGTGCAGTGCTGGGGGGGAATGTCTGGGGGCTCTGGGGATGCTCAGGACCTGAGTGGACTGGGCCAAGCATCCCCTGCACGTCCAAATATCCATGCGGGTGCTGAGGCCGCATTCTGCGGGCACTCGTGTGACCCAGCAGGAGCCTGAGGAGCTGTCAGGCGGGAAATGAGCCCGTTTGCAGTAGTGAGATTTCTCTGCTGTTTCTGCTTGGCCCCATCCCGCTCACCACCAGCACCAGGGAAGACTGGGACTGCTGGGATGGGGGTGATGGCTGAGGCATGACACCCCAGAGGAGCCTTAGGGCAGGGACTGTCTCCAGGCTTTGTGGCAGGAGCCTGGTAGATAATTTCCCTCCCTCTGGTGCTTCCCAGAGGGCACTTGGGATGCTGGGTGTTGCTGGGAGGTTGGAGGGAGCAATGGCTTTTTTTGGACTGTGCAGAAGCAGCAGGAGTTCTACAGAGCATGTGGGAATTAAACCAGCTGCTGGCTTTCCAGCTGAAGAGCCAAAGGCAGGTGGCTTGTGTCCTGTTGCAGGCCTTTGCTGGTGCTCCTGGCTTGCAGGGCCCTGTAGGGCTTTATGCTGGAGCAGGAGCTCCGGGTTGCTCAGGTGCCCCATCCTGGGAAGCTTCTCAGTCCTGTAGGCAGCTCCATGGCTGTGAAACCTTTGGAGTGGGTGGTTTGGTGGCAGCACGTGGGCTGTGCTCCTCTAATGGAGCATAACCAAAGCTTTCAATTATTTTTTTAAAATAAAAATTCTTAAAAAAAAAAAAAAGTAGGAAACTTTCCCTTCCCTGGGAAGAACAAGCAGTTCCCTCACAGAAAACTGAGTGTGGGTTAAAAGCAGTTGCTCTTTCCTGGCCATGCTTTTGACAGCCCCAGGGCTGGGGACATGCTGCCAGCATGTACCTCCTTGCCCTGCTGTTTGTGCCACTCACTTAGAGCGGGGACAGGCAGGCCCCTTGAATGATGCAAAGTGGGTCACATCCATGCTCTGCTGCAGGATTCTGAGCCTGTCCTTGCCTGGGTGTTGTCGTTTAAACCCAGCACGACACAGTCCCTCACTCACTCCTCCCTCCCCACAGTGGGATGAGGAGGATGATCAGAAAAAAAGTTAAACTTGCTGGTTGAAATAAGAATAGTTTAATAACTTAAATAAAATATAATAACAATACTTGTAAAGAAAAGGGAGATAACAGAAGAGAGGGAAATGAACCCCAATAAGAGCAAGGGATGCACAATGCAATGGCTCACCTCCTGCTGACCGATACCCAGCCAGTCCCTGAGCAGCAACCAGCCCCTCCCAGCCAACTCCCCCCAGTTTTTATACTGGGCATGCTGTCCTATGGTATGGAATATCCTTTTGGCTAGTTGGGGTCAGCTGTCCTGGCCACGCTCCCTCCCAGCTTCTTGTGCACCTGCTCTCTGGCAGAGCACGGGGAACTGAAAAATCCTGAACTTAGGATGAGAGCTGCTTAGCAACACCTAAAAACACCCCTGTGTTAGCAGTGTTATTCTCATACTAAATCCAAAACAGCGCTGCACCAGCTACTAGGAAGAAAATTTAACTCTATCCCTGCTGAAACCAGAACACTGGGTGTGCCTGAAACGGGGTCATGAGCCTACAGGAAGAGTTAGTGGGAATGTGCCATGCACCTTTGACCTTAGGACATGCCAGCTCCGTGATTGCTTTGGGCGGGAGTGCATTGCTGTATAAAAGCGCTGGAGGAGACCTTGCTCCGGCATATGAGCTGGTCTCTCTGCACTATGGCTGACCCCAAGGAGCCTGAGAAGGGAGGTGTCGAGCTGAGCACCCCTAATGCAGCTCCCTCCACAGGGACCATGTCCACCCGACGCCTCCGCAGTGAGGACTACAATGACTACAGCTCCACGGATGTCACGCCAGAGGGCAGCCCACCTGGGGGCATGAATGGCTTCACCCACCCCGAGTCCTACCAGCGCTTTGGGGAGACCAATGGGACAACGTGAGTCATGCTTCTTTCCCTGCCCAGCACCTGGGGAGGGTGGAGGAGGGAATGGTGGCTCCCTGTTAGCTTTGCTGGATGATGGTGGAGCTGTGGTTTTATGGGAATTCTGTCATGGGGGTGGTGAGGGCAGTGCTGTGCTCCTGTCTCCGTGGCGTGCTGGCACCAAGTTGCAGTTGCCTCAGCGTCATTCTCTGCTCTCCAGTGAAACTGATCTTGCCGGCGGCAGGCAGCATTTGATGCTTTTCCCAGTATTTGCCTGCTCCAGCTTGGTTCAATGTGGAGCTGTAGCGAGCAGTCAGCATGTCCAGCTTTAGAAGGTACCTGGGCATGTTGCAGGCGTGTCCTGGGGTCTTCCTTGTGCCTTATTCACCTGGGGTAGGGGAGACAGAGGATGATGTCTCTGCCTGAGGGAGATCAATCCCTTCAACTCAGAGTCTTTCCTGTTGTGCAACCCCTTGGTACTGAGCTATGCTCACCCTGAGTCTTACCCTGGAGCCAGTTTTGCAAATGCCCATCCAAAATCTTTTTGTTGAGTCTTTGCCTTCTGTCTTTGAGTCCCGCTGAGCTGGGATAGGGGACAGAACCAATATTCTGTGTGCATTTCCTGCAGCAACTCAGAACTACTTTACTCTGAGCAGGATAAATTGAGGATGTGCATGGTCTGGATGTGGGCATCTACTGGTGATCATCTCTGCATCTTCTCTCCCTCAGATGGTACCAGACCCTGATCCATCTCCTGAAGGGGAATATTGGCACAGGACTGCTGGGGCTGCCTCTGGCTGTGAAAAATGCTGGCATCCTGGTAAGGAGCTCTCAGAGTGACCTTGGGGTGTTGGGCAGCTTGCACAGCCAGTGTAAGGGCTTGACTCCCTGCTATGGTGCCTCTTGGTGCTTAGTGGTTTGTGGGCTTTAGCACTCTGGGTTCCATGGTTTGTTTTATTTGATGAGGCTGTTCTTGCTGCTTCTGCCTTGTGCTGGCTGGTCTTAAGGAGTCTAGTATGTGAGTTAGGACTGTGGTTTGCTCTGCTGGGTCCGCAGGGTATTCTTCTCCATGGGGTTCCACATGGGCTGAGCCTGCCTGGCAGCTTTGGATGTGTTGGGGTCAGGGGATGCGATGCAGCTTTTATGCCTGAGGGCTCAGCAGCCCCTTCCCACTGTCACATCACCCCCTGCTTCTGTCCCAGTGCTCAGCTTCTCTGTGTCTGGGTCATGCCCCAGCAACTGCCATCCATCTGAGAGGTGGGTGTACCTTGCTGCTCTGCTCTGGGTTTCCTCACTCAGCAATGCAGCCTTCCCATTGCTTGGGTTGAAAAATCAAAATAATAAAAAAAGAAAGCTTCCTTCCTTTGTCCAGAGCATGACCTCTTTGTCACCTGTATAATAGAGATGTGCAAGGTAGTTTGAAAAACGATCCTGGAAGCGATTTACTATGCCTGAACTTCCTAAACTTGCTTCTTTTGCATCATCCCAGACAAGCTCGTGGCTCTCTCTGGGGTTATTGGGTCCTGGGGGGCTGGTTCCTGGGAGCAGCACCTGAGCTCTGGTTCAGCCTCCAGCGGTGTTTTGTTTCAGCGAGGCTGTGGGGTTTTGTCTGGAAGTAAACCCCGTGGTGCAGCTCTGCGTTTGGCCATCAGAGTGCAGCCTTCCCCCTCTCTTCCCCTGCAGCTGGGTCCTCTGAGCCTGCTGGTGATGGGAGTCGTGGCTGTGCACTGCATGGGCATCCTGGTGAAATGTTCCCATCACTTCTGCCGCAGGTAAGGAGCAACTCCCCTTCTCAGCACTGCTGCTTCTACGGATCTTCCTTCCCAAGAAGCCCTGTGTTTTTTCTGAAACCTCCCAGCAGCAAGTTGTCTATGTGGACGCTTCAGTTGGGAACTGCTGCTGGGCTTTTTCACAGGGTAAAATGGAACTGTTTTCTCATTAATGTCATAGTTTTCATTGGAAATCAGCAGGGCTGATGTGATCTCCCTTCTCTCTCTGGACAGGTTCCAGAAGCAGTTTCTGGATTATGGGGGTGCTGTGGTGTACGGGCTGGAGTCCACTCCTGTCTCATGGCTGCGGACACATGCCATCTGGGGAAGGTACGTGTTCCCTTCTTCCTCATCTTTAAGCCCATCATGTGCTGTAGCTGGGACAGAAGAGCAAGCTGGTCTCTGAGCTGTGTCAATGGTTGAACACAAGTAACATAAAATGTTAGTTGGCTCACCTGCCCTGAGTGCTCAGTGTCCCCCAGGGCTAACAACTGAGATTTCTGATTGATTTCTGTTCCCAGGCAGATGTGGCTTATTCTACAGTGGGGTGAGGAATAAGTCTCTGCAGCATAATGAAGGGGTAAATAACATGTGCTGCAGTGCTGGCCCTAATAGCTGCTCCCAGGGATGCTACTTGTCCTTTGGATGTTACATATCACATCACACAGATCATTGCCTATCAGGTACTGGGAGCATCCAGGGAGCATTGTCTCAAATTGTGGTGATTCAGTAGCAGACTTGAAATGCTAAACCCAAGGAGGAGACTTTCCTCCTGAGTCTGTCCCTTACCTTCTAAAGGGGTTGGGAGCAGGAGACCAGAGAGGCTATGGTCTGTGAGGTTAGGTGGAGATACGATCCTCTCTCCTGATGATTGAGAAGTGAACTGGGTGTGCTCTGACCTGTAAACCTCTGCCCTGGGGGAGAGCAGCATCAATGGCTGGAGTGTTCCAGTGCAGCCCCAAGCAGGCTTTTATTTCTTTGTGGCCTAGCTAAAAAATGGTCTTTTTTCTTTTCCAGGCATGTAGTGGGACTTTTCCTGATCATCACTCAGCTGGGTTTCTGCTGTGTGTATTTCGTCTTTCTGGCTGACAATCTGAAACAGGTTAGCCTTATTCCTTTGTGAGCAAGGGGAAGGCAAGAGGGTGTGTGGAGGTGCTTGGGTTGTTCTTGGCTACTGTGTCATGGCCATTCTTCATTAAAGGTCTGTTTTCTGTAGCTGATTCTGGGGAGGAAGATACCATACATCTGCCTGGGAATTTTTGAGTATTGTTTTTCCCATTCAAACAGCGCAGGTTTTTCTGAGTGTCCCTGTGAGTTTGCTCTGTGTGAAGAGGTGCTGGAGCCATCTGTACCACCCAGGGGAACCAGGGGTGATAGTACCTGGTGAGGGAAGGCAGGAGAGAGGTGACAGCAGAGGGATTGTGCCTTTGATATCCTGCGCACCTTGTTTAACAGGTTTATTGATACTCTGCATAGATGGTAACGTATAGTGGGTGCTGAGACCTGCTGTGAACTTTTGAACTTTGCTTCTCCCTCTTCTCGACCTGTTTGCATTGCAGTTTCTTGCCTCATGCTGTGGCTCCGGACTTAATTACATCTTTAGGGAAAGAGTTTCCTTCTGCCAGACATCAGGAGAAAATAAACAGAAACCCTTAACTGCTTGTCTTGCTCCCGTGCTGTAAGAAACTGGGAATAACGAGTCCATGTTCCAGCCTCCCCCAGCTCAATGACTTGCAGGCACATCTTGCAGCACCATCATGACTGTGCCCTTCATCTGTTCTTCCCTGATGCCCATCAGCTTCAGAGGTGGTTCCCAGGGTAGCAGGTTGGGAATGGACAGGCTCCGTCTGTGTTCCAAGAGCAGTATGTGAGGAGATTCCCTTTATGCTGTCTTGTGGGATGGCTGGGAGGAGTAAAGGGGTGAATATTTGTGATCTGATGCCAAAAGCTCTGAGAGCAGGAGTAAGCTGGGTGCGTGCATGAGGCTGGGTTGCTGCTGGGCCCTGCTCCCTGTGAATGGCCTCTTGCTGCTGTTTCAAGGTGGGCTTCTTTCTGCTCAACCTCTTGCAGTGGAGACTGCAGGCTGGCTCAAGCCTAAAGGGAGATCTGTTAGAACCTGCAAATCCCACCCATTTTAGGCCACAGCTGGGAAACCCCTTGGCTTTAGTTTTGGAATTTTTTGAGGGGAGAGAGGGGAGTGTTGTTTCTTTCTGTGGCAGGGATTAGATGTGGGGTGATTGGTGCAGGTGGTACCTTGGGTGAGGTGCTGCTGTTCTGGGCAGAGCTTTGATTTGGAAAATGGCTTTGGAGCAAGGTGCAGAGAGGCAGGACAGGGTGGATCTGTAGTGCTGTTGCCCCATGGGTGTGTGGCTCTGCACTGCCCTCTCCCACAGAGGATGCTGATTTGCGCAGAATCTCTTTAGCCTCTCCTCTGGGGCAGGACTTGCTCTGGAGTAGGTTAAATGAGCTTGCAGGCAGCTCTTTGCTGCACTGGCCTTGTGGCACCTGGTACCTGAACCAGCCTGGTTGTATTGATGATCCTCAGTGTGCCCATGCTGTTGGGAGGAATGGCTCATCCACCCGGTTCCTAGGGCAGAACTGTCTCTGGAGGTGTGCACATGGCCTAGAGTGCCTTTGGAATGAAAGACCTCAAGGAAAGTTATTATTTCCCACAAAGAAAACAAAATGGGGCCAGATGTCCTTGCATGGAAACAGAGCACTGAGTGACTGAAGGGGTGTGTGACATCAAGTGGTGCAGCAAGAGAAAAAGGATCTTTGAGGAAATAACTGTTAATTCCTCTTTCCTCTTGTCTCAACTGGCCATGTGGGCAGTGCAAACCAAACTCTACCCTTGGCACACTTGGCTACCAGGTTCTTGTGCTTAACGAGCCTGGTCTTGGGCAGGTTTTACTCTCTGCTCAGGTGCTGCAGCGAGTCCCATCTCTGCTCCTAGCAAGGTAACAAGGATTTGCTTCAAAACTACTTGAAAACCCATCTCGCTTTGATTTTAATGGACTCACTGTGTCTGAAAGTCAGCTGGTAGCGTTATATTCTGTCCTATCTGGGATAGGCTGCTTAGGTCTGTGGCTCTCAGACCAGTGTGATAAGGTTCATCAAGCCTTCCTGTGCTTCCCCAGGTCATATCTACAGCAAATGGGACCACCAATGACTGCAGCCCAAACAGGACAGTGGCTGTGACCCCCACCATGGACTCTCGGCTATACATGCTCTCCATCCTGCCTTTCGTGGTGCTGCTCACATTCATCCAGAATCTCAAGGTCCTGTCTGTCTTCTCCATGCTGGCCAATGTAGCCATGTTTGTCAGCCTTGTTGTGATCTACCAGTACATCGTCAGGGTAAGTGCCCCTCTGTCATTTCTGTGATGTCCTGTGCTGTGGCAAGTGGAGGGAGCTCGACAGTGGGGTGTTTGCATGCTGTGGGGTGCTGCTCACTCCCGTGGGACAGAGGTTCAGAAGTTACCCTCTGCTCTGAAGGGCTTTATTTATTCATTTATTTATTTAGTCTTTTTCTGGTGTGGGGCTGTGGCAGGGAGCAATGGGAGTGGGCCAGGTCATCCCTGTGCCTGAACTCTGCATGGGCTTTTTTCCAGGACATTCCTGATCCCCGTGACCTGCCTCTAGCAGCAGCCTGGAAGACCTACCCTCTGTTTTTTGGCACTGCAATCTTTGCTTTCGAAGGCATCGGGGTGGTAAGTCTCGGCGTGTGGCGGTGGGGCTGCCTGCACAGGAGGCTCAGCCCATGCTGGGGCTTGCTGTGGCACCTGCTTTGTGTTGCAGCTGTATTTGCAGAGGAGCTTCTCTTGATGGTAGCCCAAATTCTGGATGATGCCGTTAGCTTTAGCCTCCAGGCTATCTCCTGGGTCAAACCCCGTTGCTTCTATCTGAGGCTAGAGGAGCACATGCTCCAACCTCAGGAGATTGGTTGCTGCTTTGAAGGTGGTTTTGTCTGGCAGTAGGTTGGGCTCTACCAGGACTCTCACTGGCAGATGCCTTTGGCTTGACTGGCTGACCTGTGGGTGAGGAACCATCCAGTCTTATTACTGGGTTGGATCCTGAAGCTGCCTGAGTGGGAGCCCAAAAATCATGACAAAAAAAAAGTGATTTGTTCATTCCCACCCTGCTACAGAGACACTGAGCTCTCCTTTCGGCGGGCGCATGGACCCTGCCTACTGCAGGGCTGCATTTGCATGTGCCTCTTGTACAAGATGCTGTAAATAGACCATCTGTCTGTGAAAAAAGCTGTGTGGGAGGCTGCAGAGCTCAATGGCTCCCTAAGATGTTGTGGGGTATTTCCGGGAGCTCCCTTCAAAGGAGAAAAAATGTTTTCATCTCTTAATATAAGCTGGCTATGTAAACACAGGGCAGAAGAGGGCCAAATCCATCACAGGAGGGAGTGTTTACTGAATACTGTGCCCAGAGGAGAGGGCTCCTGCTGACAGTGAGGCACAAATGCTCTCTTCCTCGCATGCCTTGGAGGTGGAGAAGCAAATTAAAGCTTTTCTGGTGCTGCCTCCTCACCATCTCCACCACCCAAAGACAGATATAACCATGTTTACTGAAGTCCTATATTTGACAACAAGTGTTAGTAGTGTAGAGGTGAGGAACTTCTCTCAATGCTTCCTTTCTTTAAATCGTCCTGCCTGGTTGCAATTTGTTCAGACAAACCTGATAGGAGAGGAGAAAATGTTGTGGTCTTTCCAGGATCAGCTGGGGAAAATAAGACAATGTAACGTGATGGGCTTGACCCAGTGGGCATGGCTGTGCTCTTTTGAGTGCAGAATGTAATGCAACCAAGATACGGGCTGGATGGTGTTTCTCCTTGATGCCAGGCACCAATGGGCACAGCTTCTGCCAAGGGGAGGGAGAAGGTCCCTTCATTAAAGCAAGGGCATGAGTGACCCTCCTGGGGACTTGCCTCGCCAAGCACAAAGGTCTCATAACTGTACATAAAAATCAGATCTCCAGTGCAGCAGGTTTTACATCTGGGTTCTCCAGCCTCTGTGTGTGACCATCCCATCCCCTGGCATGGGTGGGCTGCGCTTGGCCACAGGGTTGCCCCTCCCTCTTTCTGGGCCTGAGGGGTGTAGAGAAAATGGAAACATCCACCTGCTCTGTCATCATCCTCCTCCTCTCCCAGGTGCTGCCTCTGGAAAACAAGATGAAGAACCCCCGGCAGTTCCCAGTCATCCTCTATGTGGGGATGACCATTGTCACCATCTTGTACATCAGCCTGAGCGTCTTGGGGTACCTGCGCTTCGGTGCGGACATTCAGGCCAGCATAACACTCAACCTGCCCAACTGCTGGTGAGTCTGCATGGAGCAGAGGGGCTGGGCCTGAGGAGGGAGGGTCACAGCCAGGGAGGCGGGAGAGGGGCCAATGAGGGACATTGCTCTTTAGGAGAAAAGGTGTCTGAGCTTGGTCTTGGGCTGCTTCCTCAGGGTACATGGTGGTCCCTGCCTGGTATGGTGCAGGTCCTGCCTTTTTTCTTGGAGCCTTATGGTGTCTTTTGCGGGGTTAAGCAGTGCTCTGTCTGGCAGATCTTGAACACAACCCCCATGAGGCTCTGTCAGAAGGTCATTGAACTGTGCAAATGCTGCTTTTCTTCCTCAAATGAAGCACATGGAAGACTAACCTAAAGCTGGGATCTTCCAGAGGGAGTGAGAAGTGATGTCTCCATGTGTAGGCTGTGTTCTTTGTTTGCAGCCCTGGAGCTCAAACTTCTACTCCCTGGCTCCACATTGTGCCTGGATGTGACTTGTCAAGAGCCAGTGCTTTGCCTTTGAGCACTGGTGCCATGAGAATATCCTTTCCTTCCTATGGGGGCTGAGCTCTGCAGCTTCCCAAACCTGTCTGTCCTCTGGGATCTGGTGAAGCCTCTTGAAATGCTCTGGTCTCTGGCTGGAGTCCTGTGGAAATACACGGGGCCTGACCCTGTGCCTGCTTTCCCAGAGCTGGGCGGGGGTTTCTCTTCTTGCCAGGTCTGGTGGCTATTGCAGCAGCTGTCTGGACTGTGTCCTGGCCTGTCCTAGGGGTGGGGTATTGGTGTGACAGAAGGTACTTACTTCTCTTGTCAAGAGCTTTGCCTTGTCCCCTGCAGGGGTTGGTAGCTCTGCCAGGTCCCTGCTCTCAGTGAGTAGGGATGGGGCTGATGGAAAAATATGCCTGTGTTGCAGTGAGATCTGCATGCCGAGCGAGGTAAGCATGAATATTGACAGAGCCCTAGAAGGCAAGAGGGCCCAAGCAAGCTGGCTAATATTCAAACACCATTTCCTCCAGGCTCAAGATCAGTGTATCCCAAAGAGCAGGAAATCTAGTAAGAGAGTTAGGACACCTGCATAGTTGAGCAGGGAGTTACTGGTAAAACTTAAGCAGAAGAGGGAAATATATAAAACATGAAAGAAGGGACAGGCCACTTGGAAAGAATACAGGGAGTTTGTCCAAGGATGCAGGGATGCAACAAGGAAAACTAAGGCCTCCCTTGAACTAAATCTGGCGAGGGAGGTCAAGGACAGCAAGAAAAGCTTCTACAAGTATGTTGGAGGCAAAAAGAAGCCTAAAGGCAGTGTGGGCCCGCTGCTGGATGAAGTGGGTGCCCTGGTGACCGAGGACAGAGGAAAGGCTGAGTTACTGAATGCCACTGTCGCCTCGGTCTTTATTTCTAAGGCCAGCTACCAGGAGTCCCAGGTCTCCAAGACCACAGAGGAATTCTGGAGGGAGGAAGTTTTTTCCTCACTTGAAGAGGTTTGGGTTAGAGACCAGTTGAGCAAACTGGACATCCACAAGTCTATGGGCCCTGGTGGGATACACCCATGAGAGATAAGGGAGATGGCAGAGGTTATTGCCAGACCACTCTCCATCATTTTTGAAAGGTCCTGGAGAACAGAAGTGCATGACGACTGGTGAAAGGCCAATGTTGTCCAAATCTTCAAAAAGGAGGACCCTGGTAACTACAGGCCAGTCAGCCTCACCTCCATCCCTGGAAAGGTGATGGAACAGCTTGTCCTTGCAGCCATCTCTAAGCATCTGGAAGAAAGGAGACGTATCACGAGTAGTCAACATGGATTCCGTGAGGGGAAGTCATGCTTGACTAATCTGATAGCCTTTTATGCTGATATAAGTAGATGGATGGATGAGAGAAGGGCAATGGATGTGGTATTCCTTGACTTCAACAAGGCTTTTGATGCTGTCTCCTCACAGCCAAGCTTAAGTGTGGATTTAGTCATGGTGCAGTAAGGTGGATTGGGAAGTGGCTAAAGGACAGAGCCCAGAGAATTGTAGTCAGTGGAGCTGAGTCTAGCTGGAGGCCTGTGACTAGTGGCATGCCCCAAGGGTCAGTGCTGGGTCCAGTATTATTCAATATATTAATCAGTGACCTGGAGGAGGGAATAGAGAGCACCCTCAGCAAGTTTGCTGATGACACCAAACTGGGAGGAGTGGCTGACACAGCAGCAGGCTGT